>CM056169.1:53860897-53987174 GCA_029691765.1 Entomobrya proxima
AATAGAGTTTTATAAATAAGATTCAAGAATTTAACAATTGAATCTGTAATTACTTACCCAAAAATCTTTATTTTCAGTGTATCAATTAGCATTTGTCGTTGCTAACAGTTTTAGTAAAGTAGTTGTAACTTGTGTGGTCCTAATATTATATTTTAAGAAATTATCCTAAAAGTTATGCTATTATGAAAAATTGGTGTCAAATAAACGTTAAGAAAACTGTGCTTTTAATAAACTAGTTTCTTCATAATTGAAATATTGTTCTTGAACCATTCATTTGCTTTTATTTTCTTGCATTTATATTTTTCATTATTGCATCCATGCTGATGATATTCATATAAAAGTATACACATTTTAGTTTCATTGATTTAGTGTCAGAGAGGAATGAAAACCTTTGTACGATTTTTTATATTTTTTAAAGGAACCCAATAGATGAAGAACCCATTTTATTAAACTGGATGTATATAACGGGGTTATGCTTTCATTATATACACGAAAACATGTTGACAAAATGCTTTTCTGAATCTTTCACTTTAGGTATATTCGTGTGCCTAGTCGTGCTGTATTCTAAAAGAACTTATGAGGCTCTTGGAAAATCGATATTGGGATGGGTCACAACCAATGCTGTTTGTTGAATGCCTCAGCATCCTTTTCATGTTCATAGTGGGGAACTCTTTTGTAGTCAGTTGAATTTATTTGGAGAAAGTTGGAATAGACGGTTGAAATAAAGAAGAGCACCGAGTAACTATTAGCGGATGTTGACACCAAAAAATGAACTTTCTTGAATTTCAAAACTTTTACTACATAATTATAGTAGGACCAGAGAAAACAGCCCGTGCAAAGTTTCAGCACTCCAAAGTAGCTGAGGCGGCGGTGGTGACGAAAAATATTTTTTCTAGGTGTCGACGGAAAAAATTTCAAATTTCTCAAAACTGGATTATTACAGGATTGTGATTTTTTTCTTGGAGTATAAGGAGTAAATGCGCAATTTAATGGTGTATAGACATCATGTTAATGTGTATGTATTTTTTTCACAAAAAATAATTTTCTAAAATTTTCAAATTTTTACCCTACTTTTTGGAGGTTTCAGCCGCGTCCATTTTTAGGAACCACCCATAAACCTTCTAATTTACACTGTCCATATTAAGTAGGGCTTTTCTGAACTATTGCAGCAAATTTCATGCAAAAACTCGGTTTGGTTGAAAAAATATGACAAATAGTTGAAACCGGAAGTGTCACGGAAAATTGATCAAAGTTGAAAAATAGCAATATCTTTTTCTCTTGTCAGCATTTTCAAAATCTGGGAATATACACTCGAGCTAAGTGCATTAGGATTCAATTGACATATTAACTGTCAATATCTGATAAGGGACCACGGTGGACGGTTTGGCTACTTTTGTCCCACAATTCAATCAGTAAAAGTGTCCTGTTCAGACAAGCAAAATCGTATGTTTTTATGCAATTCCTAGGTTTTATGCACCGTGGATATTAAAATGAATGATTTAAAAAAGAAGGTGCTACTTTTAAATGTAATTCTTATGCAAACCTAAGAATTACATAGCAACTCTGATTTTGCTTGCTTGAAAATATATTTTTCGTCACCACCGCCGCCTCAGCTACTTTGGAGTGCTGAAACTTTGCACGGGCTGTTTTCTCTGGTCCTACTATAATTATGTAGTAAAAGTTTTGAAATTCAAGAAAGTTCATTTTTTGGTGTCAACATCCGCTAATAGTTACTCACCGAATTGTCTTTTTTTATTTTTTATTAAGTATCCCTAAAGATACTTGATAATATTGTGCTCCGGCCGGCCGTCCGGGCGTCCGGCCGTATGGCTGTTTGCATTTTACTCAGCAACGGCTGCACCGATTACAGCCAAACTTGGTGTACAGACGGAATAGCACCGCTAAAACCACTCAATTGAATTTCAGGTCTAGAGGTCAACTCTAGGTCAGAGGTCAACTCTAGGTCAGAGGTCACACCGATGTCACCATTTTTATAATAGAACCTATAGCATGCGACACATGATTTTAGGTCAGCTTTTGACAAACATAACAGATTAACAACCAGTTTGTTAAAATTCGTGCTTTAATTCCCTGATTCAGGACCTTAACTGCCAGATGCAGCAGTTTTACAGCCTGTATGATGTGCGACACATGAGTCTAGGTCAGTTTTTGGCCAGGATTACAATTTTACAGTCGGTTTGTAAAAATTTGTGCTTTAAGGCCCTGATTTAGTCTTTTTAGGGAAGGGATACTTAACTACTCTCTCTTAGAGCTTTATTTGTTTTTGAATCTAAACTTGTTTATTAACTTGCAGTGCTCTGATTTTTTTGTGATTTACTTGTACTAATGCAACACTTGAGTCTTTTTTCTACGTTTGATAAATGAATGTCTTTTTTGGTGAAATATAATACAACTTCCAATACAATACTTTAGTATATTTCATATTGTAGCTGAATTCAATCGATTTTTTCCATAAATTTTTATCAGTTTTCTCTTTCCCAGTCACGAAACCATATGAAATTACGACATTACTGTATTTAGTAAATTATTTATTTATTTTTGCGTCTGTGTAAAAATTCATAGGTGGGAGTCAGTCAATCATAACCATGTCAATTCTGTTTGTAAAACTTGTGTTCTGATGACTATTACTTGAAATGATGATGACGTGTTTACTTTTCATAGAAGCAGTCGCAATACCTGTCACTTTCACCTGAGTCGGATGAGTACTCAAAACGCTGACAATCCTGGCAAACCCATGAAAATAGTTTTCACAAATTAACCATAGATTGGATTTTACACAAAGAAGGAGTATTTGTGAAGTGTAAAGTCATACCAGCAATGAAATGTATAATTTGTTGGTGCTTCTAATAAAACTGAAATGTCTCTTGGGTAACGTTTTGTGTACATCTACTTATCTACTTATGTGTAATTTATGTGTGTTATGGTGTTATGTATATACAAAATACATAATACCTACATGTTTTAATTCCAACTTACCTATTTTTGGCACAAAACAGAAAAAAATCCTTTTCCGAATCTTTCCCTCTGGTAACGCGAACATAGGTTTGTTTCATTCTCGTGTAACATGGTAAACTATCGGAAAATCGATAATGGCAACGACGGATGTTGATTCTCTACCTCAGAATCCGCTACATACACGTAGTGGGAAACTGTTTTGTCGTCATGTGCACCATTTTAGAGAAAGTTGACTAGACGGCCAAGAGAAGCAAGAGGGCCAAACATTTAAGTTTTATTATTTTTGGTTTTAGTTAACTTTTGTCACTTTTCAAATTTTTAAATAACGTTTTTTTATTTATTTGTCGTACTAGTGCAGCACACAATAAATTCCTTTTGTCAAGATTTATCTATAAACTCCCGTTTTGGTGAAAGTCTATAAAATTTTTCCCGCTACAAAACTCCAGTTTATTTCCTATTTAAATTCACTTCATTTTTCAAATTGATTTTATGCAAATTTTTGCGAACTCATTTGGAATGGAACGTAATAACAAAGTCATCAACTCAAGTAAGTAATTTATTTTACCATCTGTTAGAAATGTTACATGGTAGTCAATTAAATAAAACACCAATTCAGTTTGCCTTTGTTCAAGTTGTGGTATAAATAGATTTTGTAACTACTTTTTGCAGAAACAATTGCAATACATCCCACTGTCACCAGATCCCGATGGGTTGGCTGGGTGTACTGAAAACTTTGACCTTCACGTTGCACCCATTACACTAGTTTCCTCAAATTGCTCTTGATTCACACGGCGTTCTACTGACTTAAAGCATAAACTGCAATTTCATTAGCTACAAACTTGTCGCTTCTGACGTGAATGGTAATGGATAAGTGCAAGTTTATGATTTCAAAGTTGAACTAGGTATTCCAAACTTCAGAAAATTTGCATAGTGTAAAGTCACTTCAGCAATGAAATGTATCATTTGCTAGTGCTTCTGATAAAACTGATATTTCTGTTGGGTAATTCTGTGTTTTTTTCTACTTGGTGAAAGAAAGTGTTACAAACCACACATTGAGTCACCGATTGAGTATAAGACAAATTCGAACTTTTCGTACACAGATTTAAAGTCAAATAAATCTATGACATTTCATTGAGGGTATCAATTTATCTTTTAAAGAACTGATAATACTGTCGGGTCGGACATTGGACAATTTAGCACGCTCTACAGTTTACAAGTACAACATTTTGTGCCAGTGCCTTACGCAAGCTAATGTACCGGCTTTGTACCAGAATTTTTATGTAATTGCGTAAATGCTCAGCGAAATGTCTGCACATCAAAGCACGAAAAACATCTTTACTTTGTGTTGTGAGTAAACTTATCTGCAAAACCACATGTAATGCTTTGGCACACCCAAAGTGTTGACATCAACGCTCCACGTATCAAGAGAGATTCCGGGAATTGGTTCTGAATTTACACGTCATTCTACAGATTTAAATCATAAACTGCAATTGTTAAGGCTACAAATTCATCATTTGTGACGTACAAGATAACTGACATGTGCAAGTTTGTGATTGCAAAGTTCATCCAATTCTAGCCGCAAAATGTGTGCTTGGTGTAAAGTCATACCAGCAATGAAATGTGTCATTTGTTGGTACTTCTTCTAAAACCTAAAGAAATTTCTTTTGAGCGGTATTGTTTTGTGTTTTCAATACGCTGAGTCTCCCATTGAGCATAAGGCTTCTCCGAATATTTTGAATCTGGACATCAAACCCACTAAATCCATGAGACTTCATCGTGGGAATAATTATATCTACTAAAAAAACCGCTAAAATCGTCGAATCGGACATCGGAGAATTTTAGCAGGCTAAACAATTTATAAATACATCACTTTGTGGAAGCAACTGAATCGAGTATACACTGGGAATTGTATGTGGTTTTGTAAAAGCCGAACAATATGTCTTCAAATAAAAATACGGACAATAATTAAATGTATAATTGTTGAACGTTCTGAGTAACACTTTTCAAAGTCTGAGCAGTCATACCAGCAATGAAATGTATAATTTGTTGGTGCTTCAACTAAAACTGAAATGTCTGTTGGGTAGCGTTTTGTGTGCATCTACTTATTCCAAAAATGTGTTACACACACTGAGTTCCCGATTGAGTCTAAGACGTATTCAAACTTTTCCAGCATGTCAGCAATGGAAGTTTTTACAGGACTATTTTTGTGGTTGTGTATAAGCTGAGCGGAATGTCTGAATTTAATAATACCGACAACAATTAAATGTATAGTTGTTGCTCAAATGAATATATTACAAAACTAGAACAACATTTTTATCGTGAATAAAAATTAAACGCACATTTTTAAAGCTCAGTGGGTCAGGAGTGAAAATGCTTCATTTCAAGCCAAATTGCTTTTAGGACATTTTTGGAAGCATGTGTATGTTCAATATAAACGTTCAATAATGAGTAACAACGAAGGAATACGACATCAACACTGAAATGTGTCAGTTGTTGTTACTGTCGGAATATCTGAATTAATGTTTACAATTTATCTGTACTACCAAATGGATCACAATATAGAAGAAATAAGAAAAGTTGCTCGTAAATAATTTAAACCCAAGTTTTTAATAAATATAACAGCTGCTGGTATGCAGCAAATGTGCTAAATAAACGGGAAGGCATGACATGCCTGAAAATGTGTAAGAAAATAAAATTTGAAATGTTGGCATATAGCTGCAAATTCCTGAGCGTGGGAAAAGATTTTAAATTTTAAAGTTGTGTCAAAATTTTCTAGGCTGATAGGATTAACAGAATGAGAGTCTGATTTGAGTTTGAAATTCGACTAACGCATACTAAGTGGTGGTGTGTAATTAGAAAGGTTCACTGTTAATGTAAAATAGTGTTCCATATTTTAGTACAGAATTATAAGAGAGTGCAATTTGTAATAATAACTTAAAATTGAATATGTTAATTTTAATCAATAAATGATTGTCGCTGAAGTTTTAAGAAAACAACGTTTGGCATATATTTTTTAACATATTTATGTTGGAATGTATGCCCCTGATTTTCTGAATGAACAAGGCATGTGCAGATTGTTAATTTCACGCTATTTAAAACCTTAACATAAATAAATAAATAATATAAAATTGCATGACAAAACACCTCGTTGATTGCACAAGGCAAGTTGTTGAAGCAGCTCATTTTGAGAAAGGTAGAGATGAGCACTGAAAAACAAAAGTGCTTGGAGAAACGTAAAAGGCGCGGGTTGTAAGCGAATAATTTACTGATAATGTTTTATGTACTTACAATGTGTGCGATATGCAATATCTTTATCAAGCTGTCAGTATCATGATGTTAAATATGCTTTTCATGCCTTTTTGATAATTCGTGTCTTTAATGTAACTTTAATATTTCAATGAATAATTTCTAGTTCTTATTTGTTGAACAGTAAGTTTTAATTCACTTTTGGTTAAGGTTTAAAGGTTCAATTAGGTCGGTTACAAAAACAGTGTGCATGCAGTGTTGCAAATAATTTTTTTAAACTATTAAAGAATTGATTCTTGGAGCTGCTAACTTTTATCATAGTTGTTGCCACATCATAGTGTTTCACTTAGAAAAGTGATGTGACTACTGTAGTGTGTATAAAATCGTAATTCCAGCTACTAATTTCCGGTATTAAAGAAATCTAAATACAAATATTATAAAATTTGAAACAAAGTCGTATTACAAAAATCAGTAAAATTGGTATACAACTTTAACAAAGAAAAACTATGAAAACTTGTTGCAATTCATTTCAAATTAAAAAATTGATTTTGGTTTAGTTGATATTTCACAAATTTGAAACGTCGCCCATTGGTTCCGTTCAATCCGTAATGTTGTTATACCGTCTTGGCTCGTATGCATTGTCATTCCTCCAGTAAGGATAAGTAATCTTCCAGTGCTTGGTCTCCATTGCAGATCCGCCCACCTGCTCGTACCCCCAATACTTGTTTTTTGAAGAATCCACCCATTTCTCAAAAATGGTAACATGGGAGCCATGACCACCATTTACCATTTACCACCCATTTCGAAGTTTGAAATCGTACAATAATACATGACTCCGCCATCACGTTTGGACATTTTTCATAACGTATTCAAATTTATAAGAAAAGTAAAACAATTTGCTTGTTGTAGCTAAATGTAAATAAATGCAGGAACAATATTCTTGTTAAAGGATTCTGATTATTGAGTAATCTCGGTTTGAAATAATCGGATGTAAGATCCAACACCAAAATCTGGCTTTACCATCAGTCAATATTAATGGTGTAAAAGACGAATACACAAATACTTCTGTTTAATAAATAGCAAACTCGTTAAAGTAAAATTATCTCTTGTTCCAGTATACAGTTGTAGCTAAATTTACTTTTGTGTTTCCGCAGTATGACCTTGCTCATTGCGTTTTACACTGGCCAATTTTCATTGCCTTTATAATTGGCAAAAATGGATAAACATGAATGCATGCCATCGGGAAGAAATTTTAAAGAAAATCGTCGTATTGATACTATAATCACGATTTTTAGAATAAGCAATTTGCATTTTCTTCAACTGTTTACAATTTAATTAAACATTTTTTCTAGGTCTCTATCATATACTGCATATTATTAAGGTCACTTTATGCATTGATACGTTTTTCTAATTTGCACAAATACATCTACTCAGTAAGTTGTCATTTTCATATAGCCATCCAATATACCTTTGTAAACAGCTGTTATTTAGAAATTAAGTTGAACTCAACATACATAACTTATGCTGTACATATTAGTACTGCTTGTGTCAATAAACTATTTAACAAAAACACATATCTGTGTTAATAAAAATTTATTATTCAACATTGAAGAAGGGATTTGCTAAGTACACTGAATGGACACCAGTACATAGAAATGTGTTCTCAGCTGAATTAGATACAGCCACTCCTGAGAATTCACGTCCGAATTCACGTCCAAATTTCAACCAATAGGAAAGCGTCTAAGAATGACGTCACGTCATGATCATCGTCCACATAATCATATGTTCATCACACAGCAAAGCTGTTGACTTGTGAGCTTAAGTTATTTACCAAGTGTATTTTTACCATAACAACACACAAGACCAAATGAAAGCTCTAGTATTTTGTCAGCTACGAATTTATTCTTGTTTTGTGGCAGCGGCTTAAGCCGAGTCTAAAATCCATCTAAAAGGCTTTCATTCCTTTGCCCATGGTTATATTCTCTGCTGCCAACCTAAGCCACAGTATCCAGTTTCAGCAAGATAGAGTAGCCTGCCATGCGCTCCATCACATTATTCCGTAATGCCAAAGTTGGGCCGAACAGTGGTTCTCCTTTGGTTCTGTAATATGCTATCACAATACTATTTCAAGCAGTTATGCCGCAGTACTAAAAACCACGTTTCAGGCTCACTTGACAAAAAACCTCACAGATTTAATAATACACACGTATAAACAATACCACTGTAAAACTTTATATGAGCTTAGGCTGCCTGGAAGCGTGGTTGCTAACTAAGTCGAATAGCTTGTAAGTTTGATAAATGGATTGGCATGATGAATGTGTTGTAGGAATACCAAACTTCTGTGAAATGATCTTGTGGTTGAACACTAGCATTACAATATATACGTTTTGAATGTGGTACCAACAGCAGTAGAACTCGTTATTGTACGTACTCAGAATTGCTAAGAATCCAACGTATGTTCCACGCTATGGATTTATATTTGGGTCAGATGTGCTTTACAATTACTTTGCGTTTCTGTAGATGTGTGCGTATAATTCTTACATTGCAAAACGTTATGACAACCAAGTCGCATTAGAAAGCAAAGCATACTGACGCTTTTCACCAAGAAATAATGTAATTCCATCCGCGGTTTAATTTGGCGCTTCATGCCATGAATATCATGATGAATGCTTTTAATCTGTCACACTTGCTTTAACTCTCGCATTGGTTTGTATAAATCAGTTCAATTGGCGTAAGCGGTTGAGTCTACATTTACAGGCATATGATATACAAACGCGTAGAAACTTAATAACGTTTAACGTTATTACTTGTAAACGCGGTTTTGCGATTCTACAAAATGCATCCCAAATGCTATAACATGCAGCATTTACTCACAAAAAATAGATTGATGTTAGGTTATTCCAGCAGCCATAAAAAACAATAATTAGCAACTGAAGAAATATTCCTTACTAATGTTATTCTAAATTCATACTCTCCATACCACCAAACACTTGATAAAATCGTTTGTATATTTATTGTAAATTATGATTCACATTGCAGCTGCCAAGTTACTACAATTCCTGTCGCAGTTTTTACTGCAGTGATAAAATTTTACGACCAGACACGCAAGTGTTCACATATGGGGTTCACAGAACGTGAAAAAAAAACTTGTACATTTACTTAAGCTTTTCTGCGCATTTACAATCTTTTACAAATTATGTGTTGAATCTGTTTTTATTGCTTAGATCTAAGTTTCAATAAATACAAAGATTTTGGAATTGCTCATCTGCAAATCTTGTAACCAGATCACTGCCTGATAAGGTAAATGCAAAAAGCTGTGAAGATATTAATAAGTCTGCCCTTTTCATGAGGGTGACAAATGACCAGCGGTAATATGTGTACCTAATTTGCACACAGTATATATCTGTAGCAACTTAAGCATAAGATATCTATTTGGAGTGTTGGCCACGCACGCTTTGAAATTATTCAAGCAACTCGCAATTAAATTCCATGAGTCAAGATTTTGCACATTTTTAGATGAATTTACAGCTTTACTTTTACTTTAAAATATTTTGTCATTCTGCACGCCTTAAGAAAAAACCTGCGAGTTTTGCAATGCAACGTTTACTGTTTTGCACGTATCCAGCTTTCCTGTTATGTAAAAGCCAGATCTGTATTTTAGTGATAAGAGTGTTGCTCAGATATCAACACAAGCATATTCCGGCAAACGGTTTTTATGACGTGGTTCCCATGTACGTTTGACCCTTTTATCTCTAAAAATAAAAATTCGTATTGAGATGATATTCAAACAAGCCTTCAATCCGACGGCATGTATTCACATCCTCATGAGTATGACAAAATACGTTCTGAGACTCAAAATCGGAGTATTGCTACGGAAAATATTTATGGTGCTCGGCCAGTTTTAGTAAAATCAATCATGGTCTATTATTTGCTGTTCAAAATTACTTTGGTGCTAGCAAGTATCAATCTATGTCACTCGACAGACATTACTCGACGGGTGTCCGTTTCCCAAAACCAAGTGGTTTTGATGAAACCGGAGCCCACTGGCTTTGAAATAGATGGCGGGGTAACACTAGTGACATATTGGTGCAGGGCTTTGCACAAAACCAATACATTTTACTACACTGGGAAGCTCGTATTGTTTAATGGGAATGTATATTGTGCAATTGGCGAGGATAGCGTAGAGTACAAACTGGGTCAATTTCAGGTAATAGAAACACAAAGATTTTAAAGCAACATTTTTAAAAACTACAAATTATTTTTTTAAACAGATGCTGAACATTCCAGCTGGATCAACAAGCTGGGTTGCTCTTAACGACGATGTCTACCCAAACGCCGTTATTGGCAGCTTCATCAGAGCCGAACAGTGGGTAGCATATATTTGCCGAGCAAAATATGAGGGGGAACTTGTTACAGGGTTTTTGCTCAGACGTGGGCATAACGGTCCAGGATGGTGTTACATTCCACTAAGTACGCAAAACTGGTTCGAATGAAACGCTTGTAATAATATTCCGTGAATTTATCGGCGACTTTTATAAATAGGTGGGAAAGAAATACCAATTTCCAATCAAGCGGATATTGAAGTGCTTGTGATTAACGAGTTTGGAAGAATGCGCGGAGTCACCCAAGTTTTAGCCCAAGTTAGGAATGAAACGGGAATGGTATTTTAATACATTCATTTCCATAATGTTCAAATCTAGGGTCACAATAATCTTTTTGTGGCAATATTCTGTCAAAATCCATTAAAGTACTTAGATTTTGTGCCATGGCTAAAGAGAAAACACGTGTCTAATAAGGCATTTATTAATATGTTTTGCATTTGAATTCGCTAAATAACTCATTTGTGAGCCGCATGTCATTCTAACAAAAACATAACATATTATACAACCACATAACTTAATTTTAAAGTGAATTTCATTTTTTTTAAACTCCATTCCAAGTTAATGTTTCTTATCTTCTTCTTTTCTTAGAAGACCTAGCGGGATGTAAAGATTTTTCGCCACGTCTGCAACAAAGAACAAGCACGTAAATGGAAACCTTAAAATAAAGAAGATAAATATGTGGAGGTATTGCAAAAAAACTCATGTTCTGCAATGTCATACACTTTTTCTGCAACTAGTCACCATACCTGAAATTCATAGAAATGTTTTATTAAATCTTTTAAGTAAAATGTTAGTGCAGTAATGGTAGATGGATGGAAAAGAATAATGGATAATAAATTTTTGGTTGGTGTGACGAGTAAAGAGGAGAGGGGCCAAAATTATTCAATAAAAAATGATATCTCGCTGAATGATTAACATTTCGTTTTAGTATGTCCCTTGTTAATATATAATTAAAACCAAGATTGCTTTTTGAATGATTAAATTTTCAAAAAATAATACACTTTAATTAACCATAATTCCGGTGATTAATCCTGTTATGCATGTCATTTGCTTCTATCAGGCTTGAGTGTTTTAACTTATATTTTGCACCCAAGTCGACTGAAAGTGTTATCTTTGTCCGTAAAAATGTTAACCGTAGTATAGATACACGAGAAATTATATTAATATTTTAAGCTATGACTACAACATATAAGCGCACGTGATCAGGGCGTGAAAAGGTAATGCATTTAACCGTTAACCGAACCAAAGTTTGCCTTAACTTGGTGACCTACTAAAATTTATCCAAGGATCCATCATTACGCTTTTGAATATCAACCCAATTAAATTTGAATGCAACTGGAGAATCATGTAAGCTAGCTTATGTGAATATATCAACTCAACATGAATACTATATTTTAAAATATTTATTTTTCAGGTAATCTACGCAAGCTTCCGGTGATTATTTATTACATGATTTTAATGTGTCATGTCCCAATTATATATAACTAATCAATCACTTTTTATCTGCAAGACTGATGTTCGGTTGCCATTTCCCATGCCAAAAAATTGTTATGCATACGAATAGGCAATGCGGCAATCATGTGAATATATCGATAAGCTGCTTCAAGTATTTTGTTGAAAGAAAAATATTGAGTGCTTTTGATTTCTATGCTTAGGTTGTTGCATATATTACGCCTTCTGTTGCACTTGCAAGGAGCATCTACCGCTGGAAATGTAAGTGTAAATAAAACTATGATAAATTGAAATGTGTTGACTGCAAGGTATGTAAAGTGTATATGTGAACGGTAAACTATGAGATTTATTTGAAAGTTAACGACAGGGAAAAATTTTTTATATGGAATTATACGGCGTCCAATGTTAAAAAACAAAATTTAAATGTAAATGCGAAAAATACGAGACCACGGATGGCTCAATTTTTCAATTACTTTACTCAGTTGATTTTTTAAATCAACAAATTAAACTTTATATTTCTTTCAAAACTTGAAATGGAATTGCAAAGGAATCGTATGGAAAGGTTAATAGTTATATGTTCTTAGTGGTTTGCATTAAATGTTTTGGATGTATAAAGTAGTCGCGTTTTCTTGGAAGTTATGCAACTAGGAAGAGTATGGCAATTCCCAGTACCAATTCATCAAAAAATACTTAACCTTTGGTGTTCACCCATATTGCCCGTCGATCTATCATTCGTAAATTGTTCAAATCTCCAATTTTTCCAATCCAGTTCTAGAAATTGCAGAGAGAGACGCGGCTATTATTAGAATCGGAGACTTTTACTATTTGGCACAAACCGATGAGCAAACATGGGAACTCGTAATTTGGAAAAGCTCATTCTAACAGATTTTCGAAATGCCGAAAAAGAAGCATTATACAGACTTCCGCCTGGCTACCAAGCTTTATATCCTACAAATTTTTTTAGATATAAAGATGAGCTGTACTTATACTCTCACGTAGACCACCAAAGGATTGGTTATCGGATTTTTGTCTTGAAAGCAGATAATTGCCACAATCCCATGGGTGGTTGGAGCACTCCCGTTCGAGTTCCCGATCAAGTTTGGAACGAGTATTCTTTGCATGGGCTCCATTCGAACTCAATTTTCACATAGAACCCCAAGGCAGTTTGCCGTATGTTTTAAAAGTTGAAAATAGTTCAAACTTAATGCAAAATTGTTGGAGCCCCACAAGGCTTTTGGAGGACGTGCTTGATGGTTACGGATATCATGCTACTGTTTTGCAGCTGAATAACCAGAATTATTTGATATGGGCACATCGTAGTGCAAGCTCCGCAGCTATTTTCATAGCCGCTATGCGCAATCCAACCGAAGTAGTTTCGCCAGCCGTACTTCTCAAGGAGCCAGAACAAGCATGGGAATGTTATAAAAGCTGTGCTATTGAGTTTCCTTCCGTTTTGTATCATAACAATTTTGCATTTGTGGTTTTTTCTGCGAGTGGCTATAACAATAACCCAGATCAGAGTCTATCCTACATGAGGACTGACAAAATCAAAGATCCTTTGGACATCTTTAACTGGTACACGGCTCCAGGTCCCGTGTTCGCAAGGAACGATGCTGAAAACGTTTATGCCACGGGTCGTGCAGGGTTCACAACCAGTCCAAATGGCTTGGAGGACTGGATGTTGTATATGGCTTCAGAAAATGAAGCAGATATTGACTCGAGTCGTAGCATCCGAATTCAAAAGACAACTTAAAATGAAGAAACTGGACATCCAATATTTCCCAAGGCTCACGGATTTTCATATCCACTTGCCATTCCAAGCTCTTTCGAATATTTCACCAATCCTATCACAGATGATACAACAGCGAGCCCTGGTGCAATTCGGATTGGTAATTTCTATTACATGCTACTATCAGCAGTTGGCGGATCTGAGATAGAAATTTTGAAAAGTGGAAGATTGGAAGATTTTCGAAATGCTGAAAGAAAAGTTTTATTCGGGTAATCATCTCAAAAATAGTTTTCAAATTCAATGATCGTTTTATGACTCAAAATCATATACAACATTCACAATTGATTATTAATTCACAACTATTCACAACCATTACAAATGAACAATTCTAACTGTTTATTTCTTTATTAAATTTGCCAAGTGTTCCTGATGGGATAGTTTCCGGAAGTTCCAAAATTCACAAAATCAATGACCAACTGTACATTTACTTTTCGATGCAAGAACTTAACAGTACATCTAAAATGTTTGCTCTACAAGCACATGACTCATCTAACCCAATGGGAGTATGGGACACAAATCCAACTCAACTAGCTTCGTCCTGGAATTTCTCAGCAGTTCAGAGTACTATATTAAAACACAATGAAAAATTGTGTTTGGTTTGGATTACCCCCCACCCCGCAACTGCCTATAATAGTATTTTCATTGCTGAAATGGAAAATGCCACTTGTGCGGTGGAACCTTTCAATCAAATTCGATCTCCATTGGAATTGTGGGAATGTGACGGTGGGTGCTCAAACGAAGCACCATTTTTCATTTACAATGAGGGAACTGCATATCTGGTGCATTCGGTAGGCTCGGCTTGCACTGGTGGAAATGGTTTGACTTACATGAGTATTGATGATAGCGAAGATCCAATGAACGTTGTCAACTGGAAGAAAGCATCGGGCAAAGTCTTTAGTGAAACTTTGGACGAAAGTGTCTTTTGTCCAGGACATGCCTCGTTTACAGTGTCCCCAGGTAAACCGTTTCTATACAACTTTACAAATGGGTAACATATAATATACCCTACAAATAATATGCTTCCAACCTGTTTAGATGGTAACGAAACTTGGATGGTGTATCATGCAACAGACTCTCCGCATCCGGATGCTGTGAAGACTGCTCGCATTGAAAAAAATACTGTGGGATTTAGAAAGTGGTGAGCTCATTTTTCCTGAGCCCCACGCCTTGCATCATCAACAAATTGTTCCTTTGCGAAAATGAATTTTAGAAACAAGTAATCTAAATAAGCTGTTTGACTAAATGAGTAGCATTTGGTTTAAATTAAAATTTGCCTTGCGTCATCTACACACATTGTTAGGCAAATAGAATATTATTTTTAACAATAAATAGTATTTTGTAGTTAGGAAGTTCCTTCGATTAAACATTGTACGTAATTTTAATGAATTGCATATTGTGTACACATTTTCAAAAATTTAACTTCAAAAGCTTTCCATGTAAAAAAACTAGTAAAACTTTAAGTGCGCCTTATTTGTTCATTTAATTCTGACAAAACAAATGTGTTACACCCCATGAATACTTTTCCAAAAAGTACAGAAGTATCTACTATACAAAAAAATGCATGACATAATTTAAAGATGTGGTTTGAGATAAAAAATATTTACTCACGACATGTCAAGAAATGGATTTTAGTAACAGTTCATTTGCGAATTAAATTTAGATTACTTGTATACGTATTTTTTATCGTATCGGTCCTGCATCTTCTTGTAAAAAATCCGAATATTTTATCTCGGATGGCGTAGAAAGCCTAACCAGTTTCTATTTCTCTACAACATAAATTTAAAACAAAATCTGAATTATAATCTCTCAAATCAGGACAATATTAGTCCATTAGATATCAAAAAGGTTAACACAAAAATATTTTGAAGTTTTTAAGTGTAAAAAAATAGAACCTGTATATACTTACAAAAGAAGTTTACAAACTAAGCAAATGTAGCATTTAATGTGCGCTGCAACATTTTGTCGGCCTGAAGCATACGTCAAAGTACCTTATTGAATACAATGCACCACTATTACTTTTGGCTTCATTCATATTTTATTAATAGATTGAAAATATTATGTATTGTGCAAACAATTCGTAAAAACTTTCAATGATGTCAGTTATAATTGGCTGCAAATTTGTTAATTTTTTGGGAACATAAGCTAAGAATGAGCTTTTGCAAGGAATAAATAATTGAACTCATGATAAAAAGCTTGTAGCTTTTTACGTAATAAATTTTGTGAAACTCAGCTTTTCTGAGCACAGAGCTAAAAGCCAAGAGAAGCCTTTCTACCGGCAGCACAGCAAGAGCGCAATTGAGTACGTTGAGACAATAGTAGTATGAAAAAGTGCAAACAAAATGACAAAGAGATTATAAGTAAAATTTATTACGAATGACAATAAAATAGCTTCTAATTTTTTTTGAATAGGCCCATATCGGAGCCTAAAACAACCTATGCAACAAAATTGGTATAGAATCCATACACAAGTCTAAATTTTTCCGTAAGCCGCTTGCAGTGCATTTAAAACGCCTTTCTGTGTTTAGTGTATTTAAAAGTTTAACATGGATAGGTATGCATACAAATACAAAACAATTATAAATAGGTAGAAGAAAATTGAATGCCATGAGCAATTTATTTCGTCTGCTGCATTAGTCTCATCCGCATTACGGGATCAATATACTACAACTTGAATACAACAACTCGATGGAAAAATCCAGAAAAGCTCCGTGTTAACTCTGTATTTTCTGTTTTCTACAACATATAAATCCACTTTTTTGTTGACAATTTTTTAAAAGAAACCTAGGTTTCAACAGGGTAAAACTTTTTAAGCTTTCAAAGAAAAGGATTACGTTGGGGATTACAAATACTAAAAGATTTTTACTTTGATTATTGTACCTAACACACAGGCAATGCGAGCAGAACTGTCATGTACTATGGTTTGCATCAATGCGTGAAGGAAGTATATTGACCAATGTGTGGTTGTATTTTTGTACTTTTTCTCTGCGGGTTTCGTCAAACACTGGATTGTGCACTCAAAGGAGAAAAAAATTAAGCAGGTGTACATAATCTAAAATTTGTGGTAAGAAGTCCGGGTTCCCAATGCCCTGAGTTCCCAGATTCCCTAGACCCAATATGGTAGATGATACCCGAATGGTGATGCCGAGAGTTGATGCCCAATGCCAATGACTAGAAATGAAGTAGAGAGAAACGATGCTCGCTCTTTGCTTGTCTGAGGCGCACTAACTCATGCACCTCGTGGTTCGCTTTATTACTTTGTAGTTTACTATACATAGTCAATCTGTATGTTAAAGCTGGTAGCTTACAGAGTGTAGTTTACGTAGAATGTACTTTAACAGTAGTAAATAGCAATATACTGTGGCAGAGCATGCCACAAAACCTTAAATATTTCTTATATTATACCTTAACACTACAGTGGTTGTAGAATATGTATGCACAGTGTGTATATGAAGGTAATAAAATTCAATGAAAGAGATGGATACTCTACCAGTAGTTATATTTATTACAAAATACGATAAGTTATTTTTTATAAATACCTTAATTGAATGCACAGACTACACATGTAATATATTTGTTAACATGAACACACTGATAAAAATGTAACGTTAAACACTTATGGTATATACAGGTTCTATGATAAACGTAGGGTTGACAAAAACTATTCTTATCGATATTTTTCGAACGTGGCTTTGAGTTTATCATTAAAAACAAAATAAATACGCAAAAGCAATCGTTTTAAGAAAAGATATTCGTATTTGTTTGTAAAATTCTAATTAACAACATATTTTTGCACAAATTTTCCTCTTACTTTTATGTTTGACTTGATCAAAACACTAACGAGTGATAATGCATTTAACGTTTCACAATTTAAACTGCTAGTCAAAATTTTAGGCATTTTGGATTGCAGACTTATAAGTACATTTCATAAAAATTCCGTTTACTTCCTCGTGACCCTCAGGATCAAGAACCAAACACTTGACAAATAGACCGGGGTTTGGTATAACTTGTGCACTAGTTTTACCGATTAGCCTTTCTTTGCATTGGTTTGATAAACAATTTACTTATAGATGACAGTGATTAATCTAAAATGTTCAACCAGTTAGTAAAAAACCCTAAACATTCTGTTTCGCAATATTGTAATCGGCTCTCAAATAAACTCTCTCCAAATATCCATATCCTTTAGGATTCAAAACCAAACACTTCAAATTGCTCAGCAAAACCCAGATGTTTGATTTCAATGGATTTTTTAAAAACTGCCAAAATTGTATACTTTCATCCTGTATTCCTAATACCGTATTCTGATATCCAAATACTTTATATTCTTTCAAGCAGTTCCCAGAAATGGTCACTTTACCTAACGTTTTTCTTAATGGCAACAAAAAGTCTAAATTGCACATATTCTCTAACTCTACTGTAAGCTCTGAAATGTTTGAGAGATTCAACTGAGCATTGTTGTTCATCGTACAGCAGCGATTAAAACATTGATCTGGTAGAACTAGATTTACCTTTTTCAAAGTGTGTTGACCAAGCTTTTTTACAAACTTAAAAACTCTAGGCAAGGTTATCACAACTGCCCTACCGTAAAACTTTAAATCCAGTTCTTCTAGAGTCAATCGTCCTGGTAATTTTTCTATCTTTTTGAATTTCTTTGTCTCAAAAAAACAAAGTTCCAACTTTTTTACATTTTTCAGTAGCCCTAACCCATTTTTTGATAACTTTAGACAATGGAATCCACTAAAGTTGTATACATTTTCTATCTGAGGATTTTGTTGCAAAATTTCTTTCAAAATTTGACACGGCAAATCGCCGTAAACAAAAGTTTGTAAATATGCGTTTGTGCGAAGGGGACGTGTACGAATATATTGTGATAAGGCGCCTGGATTTGAACTGAAATCGTCTGCCTGACAACTTAGTATTTTCAGATTTGGCGTCAATTCTAAGAGCTTTTTCAGCGTGCAATAAAATTTTTCACCAGCATCGTTATAGAATATACTAAAACGTATAGATAGAAATGAAATGTAAAGCCCATATTTGTAAAACACTGAAAATATTTTGGACTCTCGGGGATGGCGGGTTGGATTGCTATTGTACCATTCAAAACTAACACCACCACTTGGAAATGGGTTCCTGACGTTTGAAAAGGATTCTAAAAATTTAATTGGTGCTTTCCTGTTTTCTCGATAATTCATGTACCTTATTTTGGTTAAAGATAACTTTGAAAACAGTGATGAGTTGTTTTGCAAATTTTGGAGAAAATTGTCTATTGTATTTTTCCACAGCTTACAAGTCTGCCTTAATATCATGGTCCATCCAAGTCTCATATGGGATTTGTGTCGATTTAGTAAAGTGATGTTTTCTACTGCTTGAAGTTCCAAGTATCGCGCAAAAATGGGCCACACAATTGCAAATTGGTGCCTGGGCTGAAGAAATGGTTTGAAGAAATGCGACGTGAAGTTAAGATTTTTGAGTACTTCTCCATTGTCTACTTTGTCCACTATTTTGAACCATATCTGTAAAACCATAAAAACAATATATCTAGACATGCAATTACAATAGAATACGAAAAAAATACAACCAAATTTTAGTGGTTTACCTCATTTGGAAATATCTGCAGTAAGATGACGCTCTCGTTGTTTAGTTTAGTAGTTTCCATACTCAAAAATTGTACTTTGCCACAACCATCCATAAGGGAAATATTTTCTATTTAAAACTGATTTACTTTTAACAAGATTTATGTATTCATCTAGCAAAACTCGTTGAACTTCAATTAAAAATTCTACACTATAAGGAGAACTTGTGAGCTAGCATGGTGCAAGATTTAAACTGTTAATGAAAAATATGGATAATGTGTTTCTCTGGAAAAGCCAGTTACATCGCACTTGAGAGTTGTAACTGATGTGGGTGCTATTTTCGTTATTGTAGTTCATATTTTTCTGAGAAACGTAAAAAAAACTCTTAGACCATGAAACAAACACAATAAAAATAAAAGACTTTTCATTGAACTAAAACTGTCTTAGGCTTAAGCAAAGGAATAATCTTTAAGACACAATGACAAGGAGATAAACTTGTAAATTTTATTCCATGAATACACGATACCATACACCTTACGGAAAAGTTCAGTTCCGTAGCATGAAAGGGTACACAATACATCGTTGGGGATTATAACTTGGGACGCATAAACCAAAGTGTGTGAACGATAACGAAGTATTTTTGAAAAAAGTAAAAAAGGGTTACGGCTATGAAATATAAGCTTTGGGTACATCTGTATGTCTGACTGTGCGACAGGTATTGAAATGAGCAATGTAATGGTTCTGTTCTATAAATGTGCATGTCCAGATAATGAGCTTAGGGTTTATAGAATTGACCTTTGAGCAGGTTTTGCATAAGCAATAGCCCTTCTTGAGACGTCTCCAATTGTATATTGTACGGCATACTTAAAGGATTACATGGCGTCGTAAATGATAAAATGTTGAAATAATATAATGTAATAATTTTGGTCGTGAACTATAAAGAAAGAAAGTATGCCGAGTACCCTGGGAAATTTGGAGGCAAAAAGGCGTGTAGATACCTACATTCTAAAAGCAGGATAAGTAATATCTGTATTTAGAGGTAAATCATGAAGAGTTCTAGAAAAAAATTGATTTTACAAAAATTTATTGTTGTTGTCGTGGATATATTACGTAGTACAAAAAGGTCCAAAATCGCACATAACTTACTCAATTTGAAACATAAACACTTATTTACTTTTGAATTTCCTTGGTAGTACTTTGATTTGGTTTATTTTTATAGTTATGTTTTATTTTAAATGAAAAATTTATGTTTTCTACGTAGGCTACCAAGCTCTGGTGATCGATGACGTCATCAAAACGGGTGGGATCTTGAAACCGCTATATCTCCTGTGCTCCACAGCTTTTTTCAAATTTTCAAAAAGCAAATGAATAAGGACATTATAAAGTACGATTTAGCACTTTCAATACGACCCGACAGCGCATTGATTTTAAAACGTTTGAGTTCGAAAATTGGCTAATTTTTTGCAAAAAATCGCAATTACTCGCAAGCCTTTCGAGTTTTTAAAGAAATTCTTTTTCTAGAAATTGGATTTTTTATGAATTTTCTTAGTGTAGTTATTAACTTAGTTAAAAATCTAATATTTTGAAACCCTAGTTAAGTTTCGAAATACCCAGGAGGTCAACTTTACCCGGGTATAACTTCCACATACTTTAAGTTAGAGGGGTCGAGTGAGGTATCAATCGACTCCATTCACCAAGCCCTACAACATACTAGAATATCGCATGAGTGAAAATTTCATGTATATAATCGCATAATTGTGGCACGGTGCAAGCACCAACCAAACAAATAAGGAGAATGTTTCCTACAAGCAACTCAACAGTAATGCACTTGAGAGGTTCCTGTTGTTTTGGCTACTTCTAGGTTTCTGATATTATCATTCTAAAAAGCGTACAAACCCTTTAGAGCATTAATAGGTGCGAACAGTACCAATAAAATGGTTTTCACTGGAAAAAGACAGACTGCGGCTTTATGCAAAGGAATAAGCTTAAAAACATGACAAGGGAAATTGTTTGTACATATTGATACTATGCATATATGCTACTACATACCTTACAGAAAAGTTCAGTTTCGCAGCAAAAGGTGTGCTTTAAAGCCTTTGTAGATAGAGAGAGATAATTATAAAAGCCTGTATAATCCAGAAGGGTACTTACGTAGGTGGTAAAATGCATAGATGCTATAAATTCCCTTCTATTAGAAAACAAAAATACCTTAACATATTTTTTTTTCCAGTATCACAAGCAACACCAAAGAAAAAAAGCTGTTGAGTTGAGTAAGTACCTAACGTGTGCAGTGTAGTTACCACTGTTTTAAGGAACCGCTGATATTTTTAATAAAACAAGATGTTTGTACAAAATGTTCACATACCGTCAAAGCTTCTAAAAATATACCTGTTTCTAAAAGTTGGCAGCCAGAAACCAAAAATGTTTTCAAAAATTGTTAAACTTTGTGTTGCTACAATAAAAGAAAAGCGTGCAATCAAATTTTTAGCCGATTTGGAAATGTTGTATGATCTGCCTTGAACGCTCACGCCATGTAGCAGTCCATATGCCCTTATATGGCAAGCGTTTTATAAAATGGGTATACTGACTGTGCGAACTTTTCTTGAACTGCATTTTAGTATGTAAGCGCTTTACATTGAATATTAACGCATTTTTTTCAATGACAGCTCAAGAAAAGGAATAAATACATACAGGGTTTAGCTCTTTTCTCGAATTAATAATTTAAAACAAGGATAGGACGCCCTACCGACATCACAGTAGTCCGCCCGGAATTTCACCCAAAAAAATTTGCATAGAGAAGATAAAATTTACATTAGGTAGATAAAATGCAAATATGATTAAAAAGGCATAGTTCATACACAACGTTCCGAAAACCTTACCAAAAATGATGGCCGATCGACTCACGCAAGCAGGCTATTATAGGCTTATTTTACTATGTTGACTAGCCGGCGTCGGCGTAGCAAGCCGTAGCAGGCTTTTCGGAGCTGAAGCTTAGCCATAATATATATGCATACATGATTTTTTCGTTTTTACAATCATAAATTTTGAATGGTCCTTCCTCATCTAATATGCAAATTAGCTTTGGCCTTATTTTAAACCCGCGCGAGATCCCATTTATTTCTGTGTCACATTTCTGCGGTTTTAAGCATCGGCGGGCTAATGTAAAGTAAATGGGACTGCGGGCTAATATGTGCTATTCTAAGGCGGACTCCTATGATGTCGGGATGGCGTCCTGTGCTTGATTGACAGCGCAACAAAAGCACATTTGAATATGTTACTCAAAGTACATAGGTTTGGTTACGTGTACCTCAAAACACTGCAGCAATATTAGCATTAAAAGGTGTAAACACAATAGCTAAGAGATTACAAGTTTGGAAAAAATAGCAAAACTTGGGTGCAAAGAAAGATAAATTTTTAAAATGGCAAAGGCAAATAATGTTTATAAAATAAAAAATTATGCATTTGAGTTGTAGAATTGAATGCGCGAACGATGTGCGAATCCAGTGCTGCAGGTATTAATTCATGTTTACACTCTGTGCAAAAGTTTATTAGAAGTGACTTTTGAATGGGTGTAGGTTGAATCTGGCTCCACGTTGCAACGATTTTGCTTCAACCATAGACTACTTGATGATTGATTAAACATCCATGGTAAACCAATGAAAATGCTCGCTGCTAAAACCGATAAAAATGTAATATAAATTAACTTTAGTTGACATTTATCTAATTCAAAAAATGTAAAATTATGTAATTCATTTGTTTAGCCGAAACCCGAGCCGATTTAGCCTGGTTTACACCCAATTCAGCCTGGTCTAGAACCGATTTAGCCTGGTCTAGAGCCAATTTAGCCGGGTCTAGAGCCAATTTAGCCGGGTCTAGAGCCAATTTAGCCTAGTCTAGAGCCAATTTAGCCGGGTCTAGATCCAATTTAGCCTAGTCTAGAGCCAATTTAGCCTGGTCTAGAGCCGATTTAGCCTGGTCTAAACATAAAGTCTACGGACAGACAGACAGACAGACACAAGGACACCGACATTTGCAATAGCTCCTCTGCTGAAGCAGCGAGCTAATAATGAAGGAAGCTTTAATGGTCTCAGTGACATAGTACCAAAAATATTTTTGATTAATTGGTTAATGCAAAGCATAGCAAAATGCCATGCGTATTTGAAGAAGTGAATGGCTATAAAGATACCGTGCCACTTAAGCTTGGAATTCATTAGTTAAAAATCTTTTCGTGCTTTTTATATTTACTATTTTTGACAGACATTAAACTTTGCACTTCCAAAGACGAATGGCTTGGCAAGATTCCAGTAGGTACGCACACACCAACTGAAGTGCATGGTTGTAAAATATATATGTGCGGCATAGAACAAAAGTAATAAAATTCAATAAAAGGGATGGATACTATGCAGGTATTTATAGATAACTGAAAATATGATTTTTTATAGACATGGTAGTTTATTGCTACACACCTAGTGGTTTTGTTAACATAAACACAGTAATAAAAATGCAATATGTATTACTTATAGTAAATACGTGATATACACAGAGATAGCAAATACTATTCTTGTAGAGAATTCAACTTAAATTTTAATTTTCAGATACACCCTTAAGCTGACAAATACCTACAAAATAGCAACGCAAAAACCTTAAATACATATTTTAAGACAACAAACATTCATTATACAGTATAAAAACTTAAAACGATCTTCAAGTTGTTTAAATATATTTACATACTAGACCATATCTATTTTTTATGTCGCTACCACATATACTAAATTATGATTTTGTTTGTGCAATGGTAATTACACATGCAATGGCTTAAACCACTAGCCCAGATTTATACAAGCGGCTTGATAAACAGAATCGAGCAGTAAATAATCTGAAATGTTCAAGCTGGTTGCAAAAACATCTCAGCATTTTGAACCGCGATATTGTACTCGGTTCTGAAATAAACTCTCTCCAACTTCCCATATCCTCTTGGTTTCAAAACCAAGCACTTCAGATTGGTTAACAGTATCCAAATATTTGATTTCAATGGATTTTCTAAAAACTGCCAAAATTGTATAGTTTTCTCCTGGAAGCTTAATACCACGTTTTGGCACCTACACAATAGTTTGTTTGTTTTTCTTAAACAGATCCCAGAAATGGTCAGTTTGCGTAACGTGTTACTTAATGGCAAGAAATAATCCAAATCGCACGCATTCTCTAACTCTAATCTAAGCTCTGAAATGTTTGAGAGTTTCAACTGAGCATTGTTGTGCATAGTGCAACAGCGATTGCCAAATTGATCTGGTAGAACTAGATTTACCTTTTTCAAAGTGTGTTGATCAAGTTTTTCCACAAAAGCAAAAACTTTGTGCAAGTTTATTTTATCTGCTGGAATGTCAAGTTTTAAATCCAGTTCCTGTAAAGTCAATCTTCCTTGAAATTTTTCTACCTGCTTCAAACCCGATGTCTCCAATATGCAAAGTTCCAACCTTTTTATATTTTTAAGTAGCCCCAAAGCATTTTGTGACAACCTTGTAATATAATATTCACCCAAACTGTGTACATTTTCTATTTGAGGATTTCTTTGCAAAACTTCTTTACAAATTCGATACGGCAAATCCCCAAAAACAAAAGTTTGTAAATTTGCATTTGTACGTAAAGCATGTACACGAATATATTCAGATAAGGTGTCCAAATTTAAAACAAACTTGTTTGCGTGACAATTTAACTTTTTCAGATTTGGCGCTAGTTCTAAGAGCTTTTTCAGCATACAATAGAATTTTTCACCCGCATCGCCGTAATCATATAATCTAACACTTAGAGTTAGAAATGAAATGTAATTTCCAGATTTGAAAAAAACTGAAAATATTTTTGACTTTCGGGGATGGCCGTCTGAGTTGCGAATATGGCATTCAAAAGTAACACCACCACTTGGAAATGGGTTCTTGACGTTTGAAAAGGATTCTAAAAATTTAGCTGGTGCTTTCCTGTTTTCCCGAAAATTCATGTACCTTATTTTGGTTAAAGATAACTTTGAAAACAGTGATGAGTCGTTTTCCAAATTTTGGAAAAAATTATCCATTGTATTTTTCCACAGCTTGCAGGTGAGTCTTAAGACCATGGTTCTTCCAAGTTTAAAATGAGATTTGTGCCTATTTAGAAAAGTGCTGGTTTGTTCTGCTTGACGTTCGAAGTGTTGCGCAAGGATTGGCCAAACAATTGCAAATTGGTGTCTGGGCTGAAGAAATGGTTTGAAGAAATGCGACGTGAAGTAAAGATTTTTCAACGCTTCACCGTTGTCTAGTTTGTCCAATATTTTGACCCATATCTGTAAAAACCATAAAATAATTACATCAATACATTCAATTACCACGAATAATGTGAAGAATACAAATGAAAACTTGACTAGTAGCTTACCTCGTTTGGAAATATTTGAAGTAAGTTGACGTTGTCAGCTGTACAGTTACTGTACAGTTTAATGGCTTCCATAATTAAAAATTTAACACCGCTACCACCAGCATAAAGTATATTATTTTAATATTAAGAACTGAGCTTTTAATAAAAAAAACTCTTATATTTTTTAAATAAAAATTGGTTTAGGGTTGATTCCAATATTATATGCTGAATATTTTACTTGTGACCTAGCACGGTGCAAGATCCAAACTGATACTGAAATAATGAGAATGTTTTTTTACAAGCAACTCATCAACAATAGGTTTGAAAGGTGGATGTTATTGGGTTACTTTTAGTTTATATTTTTCTAAGAAACGTACACAACCCGACAACCCTTTAGAGCATTAAACTTTACACACAATAGCAATAAAGGGTTCCCAACGGGAACACAAAGTGAAATTTACGTTAAATATTTGTTGTATCAATGTTTCAATGTTATTTTTGTGTGACACCGACAGTCTAGTCAGCTTTGGTGTACCAATTTCGAGAAAGTTCAAAATTTAATGTTTTCAAAATGTTACATTCACGTATAAATATTTACGCAAGATTGGTTCATATGAATTTATGTGTCCATAACGTGTACTACACGTTACAAGTGTCACAATATCTCAATGTTGATGATGTCACTCAGAAATCACGTTCATATACGAAAGTGCATTCTATGTTAGATTAACGTGACATTTGTCACCTTTGTTTTTTGCTTCTAATTTTACGTGTTTTTTGATGATTTTGAGAAAATTATTATTTCTGAAAGTTCAAAATTACATACAAACGTAGAATGAAAAACGCTTTATCATACAAACAAATCAGATGCCCGCCTAGTTGATATACACTGAAATAGTATGCGCGCAAAGTAATCAGACAGTTCCAAAGTTGCCATTGGAGACACCTGGGTGAATGCAGGCTTTAATATAACTTAAAGTTCAGACTGGGTCACAGGTCCTACCTTGGGATATTACTGTGACCAGTAACAATAAATGCGATGCAGTATTTTAGTTAGATAAGTAAATTAACATATAAACTAATATATAACTGAAACGGCAGATTATACACAGTACACTGCATTTGCGTTGCTGAAAGTGACATTTCAACGTAAAAATCACGTTAAATGCACGTTGGATTTAACGTGATATTAACGTTGATACAACGTGACTGCAACGATGAATGTGAAATAAACGTAAAATCAGTGGCCAAAAATAACGTTATGTCACAGTGAACTATGTAACGTGAATTTAACGTTTTTGTTCCCGTTGGGATTGAAAAAGCCAGACTACGGATATGTGCATTGAAAATATCTTAAAGGCATAAAGAAGGGATAAGCTTGTAAGCTTTTATACTTAGCATATATGCTACCACATACCTTAGAGAAAAGTTTAGCTTTGCAGCAAAAATGCAATGGAAAAGGGTGCTTTAAAGCCTTTGTAAATAATTGACGGAAAAAAATATAAAAACCTATATAATCCAAAATGGTACTTAAGCAGGTGGCTAGGTGCGTAGATGCTAATAAATTCATTTTCCTCACAAAACATGTTTCTGAACATACTTGTTACCAATGTCTTATTATAGGTAACACAAAGAAAATAAGGGCCGTGTGAGGATTAGCTACTTCATACCACATTCCTAAACAGCTGCTGGTATTTTCAGTAAAACAAAATGTTTGTACTGTAGAATGTGTACAAAATGTTAACATGCCGTTGAGACGTCTAAAAATATACTTGCTTCCAAAAAATGAAGCCACCAACAAAAACGCTTTCAGACGTAGCTATACGTTGTGTTGCTAAATAAAAGAGAAAAAAGACTTTCAACTGCCCAAATGTCAAGAGGATTGTTAGTAATAAATTTCACCGGATTTATAAGCTACCAGCTGACACCCAAATGTATTCTCATGATGTTAGGAAGTTTTGCAGTTGCTGTTTTACAAAAACGTTTGAATGCCCACACCCAAAAATTAAGCATTTAATCCGACGTAAGAAACTTAAACAAGGAAATGGTTTTATAAAGAAAGAAAGTATGGCCGTAAGTAGTACTCACTTCCAGGTACGTACAACAAACCTAAAAGTTCTTGAAACCGAGATAAAGAAAGTTCCCGAAAAGAAACCCATTTCTGGCTTAAATTTTTTAATCCCCAGTGACAAGTTTTAGGAAACGTTTCTTAAAAGAGCAAGAATGATAATTTTATATACATAATATCAAAATGGAAAGCTACGAACCAATCTAAAATATATCAATTCCGATGTGCATGGAAAATTCCTTCGTTTTGTTATTCCGCATGAATAACGATAAATATTTATTTTGAAAATGAAATTATAATTGTTTTTAAATGGTAACTCAACTTGCATCTCAAATATATCCAAGGAACTACCTTTTAAGAACCCTTAATAAAAAGCAGTCAGGTAGTTCCAGTATAGTTTTTTTGCTGCTGAAATTAATGTAAGAATATTTTATGCCTGAAATTTTGATTGCTAAAGAGGTCCAGCAAATCATCGCTTGTTTTAGCGCAGTTGGATAACTTCAAAATCCTCGACAAAGCCAAGCTGTTTTAATGAAGCCTGAACCAACCGGTCTAGAGGATGCCCATGAAACGTATTTATGTAGAGCATTACATAACAGTAAAGAATACTTTCCGGGTAAACTGCTATTTGCTGACACCATATCCTGTAATTATGCATCAAAGGGAAAGGAATACAAAAGTCCTACATTTCAGGTAAAGCCAAGGAATTTGTTAAAAGTTACAGCTGACAAGAATAACTATTTTTTCTCCAAATAGATGCTGATTATTCCAACCGGATCTACAAGTTGGGTAACCTTAAACGATAACGATCTGTATTCCAACGCCGTTATGGGTAGCATCATGAATAACAGTTGGATTGCATATGTATGTCGAGCAAAGCACGATAATGAAGTTTTTACTGGATTTTTACTTCGACTTTGGGATGCCACTAGAAGTGGAGTATGCTACGTTGGTTATAGTATGTAAAGCTTATACATTTAAAAATATGTCCAATTTTAAAAATTTTGTTTTAAACAAATTTTGAAATTTTGAAAATAGATGGAAAAGAAATTGCCATTAAAAATCGGGCAGAGATTGAAGTCCTTGTAATTAACATGTTTGGAATTCAACGCGGTGTCACACAAGCTCTCCAGGTTTAATGGAGTTGGTAAATTAGTGCAATAAAACATTATTATATCTTTAATTTTTAACAAGCTTTTAATACAATGTTCACTTGATTCACAAAATATCTAAGATTTAAACACAGATACTAAATTACGACTTGTTTAGTTTGATAATTTTTGTTTATAATTTGGGGCTTCAAGGTTCTTGTACCAATTGTAATTTACGTCACCGCATAACTTCAGCAGAGAATATATTTGCAGTTTACCTTTTTTGTATTTTTATATTAATTTGCTGCACGCTTCTCATTTTTAAAAGGTCGTTTCAATTTAAATTCGATGCATTATTAGTATAATTACAGTATATCAAACATGTAGAAGACCATTTCAGTCAAGGCCCACGTGTCTATTTAGACACCCAACGTGTCTATATAGACACGCTGAGTGCCTATTTAGACACGTAGAAACGTGTCTATATAGACACGCTGGGTGTCTATTTAGACACGTAGGAAAAATTATTTTATTTTATTTTATTCACGTGTCTATATAGACACGTAGCGTGTCTAAATAGACACCCAGCGTGTCTATATAGACACCTTCCAGAAAATTCTAATAATAAATTCACGTGTCTATTTAGACACGCTACGTGTCTATATAGACACGTTTAAAAGTTAAAATTAATTATTTCGTCATGTTTACATTTGAAAATTTCTTTTAATTTCCCCTTAGATACACAAAAATATTCTTGATAATATGAGATACCGATTGAGAAAAAATGTAACAACTCAAGCTTCGTAAAGAATTTTAAAATTTTTTGTCTTCAAATTTCGATATTTCAAAAAGCTTCCGGCAGATTTTGCTCAAAAATTGACAGAAAATCAACCTTTTGTTGTAGATTAAGGAATTGCGTTCAAAAAGTCTGGCGTTTGAAAGATTCACTCACAAATAAATAAATGGAGAGTCAGCCAGTGTTAGAAATGGCGTTATTAGAAATTTTACCCATTTAAACTTCAAACGCCAGACTTTTCGAACGCGATTCCTTATTCTACAACAAAAAGTTGTTTTTCTGTCAATTTTTGAGCAAAATCTGCCGGAAGCTTTTTACAATATCGAAATTTGAAGACAAAAAATTTTAAAATTCTTTACGAAGCTTGAGTGGTTACATTTTTTCTCAATCGGTATCTCATATTATCAAGAATATTTTTGTGTATCTAAGGGGAAATTAAAAGAAATTTTCAAATGTAAACATGACGAAATAGATAATTTTAACTTTTAAACGTGTCTATATAGACACGTAGCGTGTCTAAATAGACACGTGAATATATTATTAGAATTTTCTGGAAGGTGTCTATATAGACACGCTGGGTGTCTATTTAGACACGCTACGTGTCTATATAGACACGTGAATAAAATAAAATAAAATAATTTTTCCTACGTGTCTAAATAGACACCCAGCGTGTCTATATAGACACGTTTCTACGTGTCTAAATAGGCACTCAGCGTGTCTATATAGACACGTTGGGTGTCTAAATAGACACGTGGGCCTTGACTGCATTTCAAAAATAAAACTTTACCCATTTTATACGTGTGCACGGAACTAATAACTGAATATATGTAGTTGCTTGTGAATTGCATATTTCCCAAATTCAAAAATGCTGAGTTTTACAGAAGCCTTGCATTAAAACTATTACGAGGTTAACTTTAACAAGATTTTTTTTGCTGATAACATGTAATGGTGGAGGCTACGCCAACTCCCGACAAAAAACGAAGTCATCATATTCGCATTTCATGAACTTGGCGGTATATTCATTGGCGTAAAAATGCAATTTCAATGAATTAAAAAAATTGGCTATTTTGGAATAACCATATAGAAGTAGAGGAACAATTTGTGACATTAAAAACATCAAAAAGTTAATTATTTTTTTAATTGCCCATTTAACTTTAACTGCGATTATTAACTTTCCGCCACCAATGCCTAGATAAATAAGAACACCATTTGAATTGGTGATGTCCAAAGTACCAGAAACCGCAAAAATATGGCTCGGCATTGGTGGCGGAATGTTAATAATTGCAGTTAAAGTTAACAGGGCAATTAAAAAAATAATTAACTTTTTGATGTTTTTAATGTCACAAATTGTTCCTCTACTTGCATAAGGTTATTCCAAAATAGCCAATTTTTTTAGTTCATCGAAACTGCATTTTTACACCGCTAAATGTTCAAACCCATTTAAACTTAAAACGTCTATAACTTCCTTACGTTAGCTTTATTTAACTTGAATTTTTTTGTGTTACTATTAGATTGACACTAGTTATCGACCAAAACACAAATTATTTCGTTTCTCGTAACTTCGAAATATGGCTGTCGGGAGTTGACGTAGCCTTAGCCAATATAGATAAATCATAAACGTTTTAAACAATTAGGGGTTACCCTTGAATACAAGCAACAAGCCAAAATAAATTCGGTGATTTCGATTAAATTTGGGTAATTTCTTGTTTAAATCTATATTTTGTACGGCAAACTGCAACACAACAACAATAAATAGTTCCTTTTCGTATTTTCGTTTTTACGTTGGTATGATAACACGCGAGTATTGGGACTGCCAAAAATGCATAATTCTGACATGTTACCAGGCTCCACAAGCAGCTATATAACACCATGGCTTACCCGTGCCATTAAGCTCTACCAGAACTCAATATTAGGTTGGGTTCCTCCATTTGTAGTAGATGCAAAGTTGATAAAACCAATCCAGAACCCGGAAGAATATTGCATCAAAATTAATATACTGCAAGTTTCCTTAAAACTTATTCCAACTTTGGTCACTGGACTACTTCTAGTATCTTGTACACTTTTTAACGTTATACATCTGTGCAAGCAGATTGCTGGCCTGGCGTATGTAAACATGACCATCATTCAAATTGCAATGTCCACCTTTTTCATCAATTGGTCAATAAGCGTGTATATTTTACTTTATACGTTTGTCAGCGATTACCACTTTCAAAAATGCATTCAAAATTTTCTATCCAACTTCACACAATTTCAATTCTGCCAACGCCAACAGTCTCAATCAGATGCTCTAGGATTTGTAGTATTTTTCTACATGTTTGGCGTACTTCTACTTGCAATTATAGGTTTACCTGTGTTACTTTGGTTTCTGGATTATACGCCGTTTCATCCAATGCTACAGGAATTTTGGTTTGGGGACCCTTGCTATTATGGAACGGTAGAGACTTACGTATACCAAGCTTTGGCGTTAGGTTTGACGGTCTTTTTAATTTTTATGCACGCTAGAGGAATGGGTGTAATGATTCTAGTTATAAGTTTGTATATTACATGTACGGATCGATATTTGGGTACGCTTCAAACTGAATTTTATACCAATATTGCAAGATTTAGAATTTATTGTAGTTTAAGTGCAGTTTATAAAATTTGTAGAAATTGTATTGGAATTATTGCATTTGTTCTAGTAGTATTTAGTCAAGTATTGCTTACGCAGTATGCCTGGTTAATTGTAAATTGCTTTCACGTCTTTCCAGTTTTTCTCATTGTTACTTTTGCGTCAGCCTTTGTTGGGGCTACTGGTTTAGTTGTGTATTTATTTCAAGGTTGTGCAAATGTAAGAATAACTTCTGGAGGATTGATAAAAATGAACAAGTTGATGTATAGACGGGATCATAAGTGGAGAATGAAAATATTATTGAAGAGTTGGAGTGCTATGCAAGCTATTGCGTTTAATTGTGGGGATAGGTTTGTGTTTACTAAAAATGCGGTTATGATTGAGTTGAGTTTGTTAAGCTCAAATATTACGAGTGCTGTACTGTTGATAAAATCATAACGGTGTGATATATTCGTTGAAGCTTAGTTGCGATTTGACATTTGTTTTTTATTGTAAATATATATTATGCATTGCAGAACTTCTATAGTATTGTGCATAGCAGATAAAAACTTTATATTTTATTGTGCACTTATAGCATGATGAATACATAAATGCTTTGTAAGTAAGCAGCGTTCAGATTTAAGTAAAATTTCACGTTTTGAAAATAAAAAAACTGTCTATAAAATTTACAAAATGGTCAAACATTTTCTTTTGGCTTACAGTGGTAACCACTGAGTGGATAACGTGGTGTTGTTAGGTTTTAAAGTAACATCCGCCTATTGACTTCAAAATTCTCTGCATAATAACAATGTAAAAATTAAAACGTAACTGAAAACAGGTGTAGAACCTGAGAGCACAATTTGTAGTTTTTTAATATCAGTTACCCTTTAAAAACGAGCATGTTCGTTTGCTGCGTCAGCAATTTTTGTGTATACATATAGCATTGCATACAAAACAGTGTAGGCTTCGAATACGGAACACCATAGGATTGTAGTATAGAACACAATGGGTTTCTTCGAATATGGAACACCTTAAGCTTCGAATATGAAAGACCGTAGGCTTCGCATACAAAACCAAACGATGTACACAATCACAAATTTCCAAATGCATATAATAATATAGTTTTAAATTTCCACAATGCGCAAGTTCACTGATATCAAGTTGTGACTTTATTGTTTAACTCACATTTTAAAATAAATAACAATATGCTAGCATACTGTGACTTTATTTTTTTTAAACCACACACTATGATGAATTGTAAAAATATGATTGATTTAACGTATTAACTTGTGCAAATTGTCAAGTTTTGCAAAATTGTAGTAATTTAAAAAAAAAACTAGGTATTTTGAATGAAAAAAGCAAGATGCAAAAATAAAATATAATCGATAGCCGGAAGATTTTTACAACTAATTGTGTACCTATCATTCCCACGTGTATAAGAAAAACAAAGACCAATTAAATCCATTCTTCTTTTTGATGATTGTAATTAAACCCATTAACACCATACCATACAATATAGCTGGTCCATGGAGGCTTGCAATCACAACCATCTAATACTTCCTCCCAGATAGACGCTTGTGTTCCATTCTTCTCTAGTGATAATGTGACGTCCACCTAAATATTTCTTTGTCCTCGGGTAATAAACATTATTGATTTTACCGAACATCTGACACGTATTATTAGTGCTAATGGTTTTGAGTGTATTTTCTAGTTAAAATGGAGCTGATGTTGCTGCTTTTTCTTATTTTAAATTTTCTTCCTTCGGTAAGCCATTTTGTGAATACGGTTATCAGTGTGCCTCTAGTTGAAGTGTGTTTTCGTATAATTTTTTTTTCTGGTTTAGTACCTGCGGGCTAGCCATTTTCCGGATTTTACCTGCTTCCAATCCTACGAAAGAAAAGGCATGGAACTTCATGAAAGTCTGTGTAACAAACGAATCAGGGTAACTCACTTTGAAATATAAGTGCCGGTTGTAGAAATTATTTAAAACTCGGTTAACCCCAATTTATTGATTTCAGAACCCACTCAATCGAGCTCCATGTTACAAAGCCTGCATTTTAGAACGGCTTGGATTTATCACACCACCAGATATTTACGACACGGGTAGTATGGAGTTTCAAATAATGAAACCAGAGAATGAAACCCACTTGGCAGAGCTGATGCAAGTGGTTTATAACGACCAGGAAGCGAGAGATATAGCTAAGAAAATTATTGGCACTTGTGGAGATATAAGTAGGACCTCAGCATTTAAGTACACAAACAAAATTCATGTAAAAAAATTTGAAAATATTTATTTGTTCGTTTCAGTGCGACAGATAATCAATCAACAGAAAAAGAACTGTGAGGACTGGGACCCAATTTATCAGTGCATTGCCGGAAATGTAGTACGTACGCACACCAATCACGCCTACATCCAAATTTAGATTTTTAAAAGTACCAAATAACGTTTACATACTTATTTGTTACATGTTAGTGCATGGAAGAAAAACTGTATCCGGATTTGAGTTGTCACGATGAATACCGGAGCTTTCCATTTCGTCGGGAAAGAAATATTTGCCTTAGAAGAATAGCGGTATTGTATAATTTACTGAATTTTGAAAAACTTTATAAAAACATTTCTAGATACCAGTTAGTTTTTCAAAGGACAGGCGTAAAAAATTTTTCTAAATTTTAGTTGCCTACGACGCATGAGTGCTTAAAGGGCTGTATGCTATCCCAATTGGGAATTTACGTTTATGACATTGACGAAGACCACCCATATCCTCGAATGGGTAGTATGGAAGGAGAGTATTACTATTACAATCTACTTTACAACTTTATTGATGGTCTGTCCGGAAACAGAGAATTGGCGGAAACGCTGGTTCGAAGTGTGTGTGCTAAGTGTAACGAAACATGTAAGAAGTTTGATTTATAAACACAATCGCAGGTTCTGGAAATGGCTTGTGATTACAAAATAAATGATTGTGTTTGTATAATAGTTATTAGGGTGGTCAATACTGAGAAAAAGCCTTGTGAAGAATGGAAAGAACTTTATGACTGTGTGGAAAGATACTTGGTAAGACTTAGTATTTAAATTAAATGCAAGAAATTAAAAATAAATTTTAAATACTTAACTTGAATTTAATTTTTTAGCAATGTGCCGATATTGACCCTTCATACGTAGCAGAAACCAAATCCGCTGCGGCGAATAAAGCACCATCAGATCCCAATGCAGCAGCTGAAGCCAAGGCGCAAATTGTTCCTCCAGATGCGCCACCACCGGATGCTCGTCGAAAGCGGTCGGCCTATTTTTAATAAAGTTTAATAACCGATTTATAATAACAATTTGTTAAGAGCTATTGTGTATATTATTAAATAACTAGTTTTGTATTTTTTGCATACAAGTTGTGACGTCATTACTTTTTTAAAACGTGAATGTATTATACCAGTAGCGAAATGCATAACAAACTTGTTGTTTTGAAAATTGTTTGAAGCACTTAGACATACAGAAGCTAACCACAAAGTGAATTGTACACTCACATAGGTCGTATTTAGAGTTTGGTAATAATATGGTATGGTGTAGTGTAGCGTAGAGTGCAGTGATACGGACAGAAAAAAAACATGCCAGAAACACTTAGACGGTTAATGTGAAAAATATTAAGCAGTTGCACTCTTATGTACTTGGTCGTCTTTTATACAGCACACGCTATTAGAAAAAAGTACTATGACGTATTAAAGAAAATAAGATAACTTCAATTTCATTTTTACTCCGCGGAATTTGCTGATAGCATTTGTGTGCAGCAATATTAATATTAAGCCAACGTAATCAGCTACACGTTTTTATAATTAAACTAGTAGTTTGTTCAGCCATATAAAATTCAACCAGAATAAATTTTCAAACCAAGTAAATGCCTCTCAACTACTTTTTGAACTTTGAAGTTATAAAAATGTTTTTGAAAAGGTCTTTAGTTGTTTCTCCTCTAGTTATATGTGGTATTTAATTACAAAAGTCAAAGTTTCTTCAATGCTATTATGTAAGATTTCTTGTATAATTTGATGGTAGTGCACAAAAAATTAGGGTTTTTGAAATTTTTATATTCGCTTTTCGAACTTCGAAGACACAAACCTTTCTGAAAAACTAGTGTGGTTATATATAGAGTAGTCTGCAGAAAAATAAGGCTCTTATTTCTTGCGTGCACTCTTCGAGCTTCGATGTCATAATTTCTTAAAAGCTGGTATGCTGCTTTTTATAATTATATAGTAGCAATGTACAAATTTGGAGTTTACAACGCCTTGCGAGCACTTTTCGAAATTCGAACTCAAAAAAGTTCAGAAAACCTTTATGTTCTTTATGTTCTTTCTTTGCGATCGTACAAAAGTGTGCACAAAATTTAAGGCCCTTTAATTTTTGGATGCCATTTTCGAAATTCGAAGTCAAATGTTTTAAAGTTAGTATGAAGCTTCTTTTGTTCTGTTTTGTGTCTATAATCATCTCATTTTTGCATGAAAGTTTGACTCGTTAGTTGCTACATTAACATGAAAACATGTAAAATGCGTACTAAAAGTTTTTTGGAAATAGTTGTGTATTTTTTTCTAGAATTTTCACAGTAGGCTCAGATGTGCATGCGAACGTATGATTAGTTAGAAATTGAAATATTATTAAAACCCCGTTTTTTGGTTGTCGTTACAATTTTTTGTATCGCCTTTTCATAATTTTAGTATCCACCTTCTAATTTAAGCCTAGTATCAGATCGATTTTTTGCTAAAATAAAGAAATGGAAGTTTAGAGCAGTTACAAACCGGTATGGTTGTAACTATAGCCCGGATTGCCAATAAATGGAAATAAATGGTTTTAATCAAAACGGTTAATACAACGGTAATTTGGCTTTACTGGTATTTTATTCATTCTGGTAAAATAATTATGTTGTTATATTGGGGATCAAACTGTAATACCTTTTTGCATATTTCTTATAATTGGTGACTATGTGCTGCAACATGAGTCTAATATTCGACTTTGTAAAACAAGCAACTCTACCAAAAACAATTTATTTGGTTAATGTCGGGTAATATTGGAAAAATAAGTAAACATTTAAACCATTTCCAGAATTATAAATATTTTGTAATATGTTCACGAAGTTTGGCTTTTATATCAAAGCAACTGTAAAATATTTTTCAGACGAGGTTATAACACAATTCCCAAAATTTCCCCGTGTGTGTGTGTGATTCGGCGTAATAAATAGCTTTACTACGTTTTGAAATTAGCTTTTTCGTCAAAGTAAACTTTCTGTTGTTTTAAATCTTGCATTCTCACAAACCAAGTGTACAGAACATGTACACTTTTGTTGTTATGCTGATTCCCTTACTCCGTTGTTTTTCACTTCTTATATGTTATTACCCTGAAGAAGATGACCGTGTGTTGTCGAAAGCTCCAACGAAATAAAGATATTTTACCACCTTTAATCCCGTTTTCCCGTTTATATTAACATGCAAAGTGGACGGAAGGAACTGATCAACTGTTTAAATTAGTTTAATGATTTGACTTATTTCATTAAATTGTGCAAAACCAATTTATCCAAATTTCTTTTGCAAAACATGTGTTAAATGTTATCAAAAATTTGCAAAACCAACAAAACTTTTGTAAACATATTTACCATGTATGATCTCTACAAGAGTAAAACATTTATGGACCAGGTTATAACAGAATGTCCAAAATTTCCTAATGTATCCCTGTCATACTGCGCTTCAGCGTAATTTATGGCTATACTTCGTTTTGAAACTAGCTTTTTCCGAAAGTACACTTTCTGAACTTTTAAGTTCTGCACATTTACAAACCACATTTGCAAAACCTGCGTACTTTTCCCCAAAATCTGGGAAACCCCGGGAATTGCAGCAAAAGTAATTAAATACAGCATTACTAACGTAGCCACCAGAAACAGATATACTTCTGCTGAATACATTTTCCATCCAATAATCACAAAATTATTTCCAAGCACAATTAGCACAAACCAAGCAAACATTAGCAGCCCTAAAGATATTTTAGCTGAATGAGTAACTGATTGAGTTAAAATTTCCAACATATTATAAAGCAGCAGCGTTTTCTCGGTTAGACTTTTCTTTTTCAAAGCATTTAAACAAAAAATATAAATGTGTCCTAAAGTCATTAGTGGTAAGCAATTTATTATTGCCGTTCTTCCAAGTTCCTTCGAGTTCCAAAATATTAACAAAAATTCAAAAAAGTGCAAACAATTAGCTATTGCAAAATTATTATACAACGTTGGAAAATGATGGGAAACCAGGTGATAAATGGGATTAATTCCAATAAAAATAAAAAGTGGCGGAATTGTAAACGGAACAAGGATTACAGCCAAACAGAAAACAAATAAAACCAGGCCGTATAAATCGTAGGGCTTTCCACGTAACATTTTTGTTATTTCTGAAAACATTTAATATATTAAAAATAAAGTGTTTTTATCCAATTTTTTAAAATTTAATATATCAATGTGCTAGAGCATACCTTTTCTTATCAAGACTTTTGCTTCCAAACATAAACTAAACAAAGGTTTATGGTTGGTACCCCAGTTTTGACCAGGAGTTAAGTCTTGCTCGTAATTCAGAAGCTCGTTGTAAAATCCAATACAATATGTCTTAGCATAGTACCAAAACACAAGGAAGTACAGGAAGCCAAACACTGATACAAAAATGCAACATGAATAAAACGCAACTAGGGAATCTGGTATATAAAAGGATTTTAATACCAAAGTTTCCAACACTACCAAACATGAGCAACCAATTTGCAAAAATGCGGCAAGTGCAAAGGGACACAGGAAGAGAATCTGTTTTAAACTGTTATCCAAAACAAATTGTTTGTCGTTAGGGTCCATACGTAAAGGCAGGTAATATGGGAGAATATTTTTGTAGAATTCGGTAGTCATAGCGTACGACTTCCATACCAATGGCGTACTCATGTTGTGGTCATTAGAACGGCAGGAATGTTCTGCCAATTTTTTCAGGTACAATTTTCGGACCAAGATAATTGGTTTCTGAAATAATAGAATAAAAATAAGCTATTGCTTTGTTAGAAATTACGATTCAATTTATATTAGCCACAAGGCAATTAAAATAAAACTATTCGTTTCAATGCCAAAAAGTCAAATGGGTATACCATGCGCAGCTGTAATTGATTTTTTAAACTTTTATTGCACAATTTATAAAATAGAAAGGGTTATATATGCTATTAGTTTTGCTATAAATAGTTTTCCATTATGGTTTATATTTCTAGAGTTTTATTGGCATTAGAAATGTATAAATATTTAATAAAGTCGTCGGAATATAGTCTGCACAAGTATAATTAACATTGGGAATTATACAATATTCTTATATTAAAAAGTGCTATGCATAAGTTAAACTTTTTAAATTAAAAGTTATGGTTTTCAAACAGGCAGTATACCTGGCTACCAAACAGCAAGTAAAAAGTTAAATGGTGATTAAAACTTTTTTTGTTAATTTGATTTATGCTTACATGCTTAGATAATAATTAAAAAGAAAGGGCTTTCAATCAGGCTGTAAGTTTTAAGCTATTCCGCTAGCAGGTTTTTATTCCTACGCATTTATGTGTGTAAGCAACGAGCATGTTTAAGTGGTTAGCCGTGGCCTGGTTAAAAAAGCACATAGCATATATTTATCAATAAACCCTTGTAAATGTTGAAGTAGCCGCATAGAATCTTTTATTCAAAAAGAAAGAGTCGTGGAAGTGCACTAGAATCAAAGAAACCTATTCAAAAAACAGAGCTAAAAAAGTCTTATAGGGACCAGAGTTCTGGCGTTCTTTAATTTTGGCCGCTAGGGGGCGCGTGCTGGGGACAAATTGGGGTGTTAGTAAATGCACTAATTGTAAGGCCTACGGATCCTTTTCCAGAAAAAAATTGTAGGGGATTGCAGTTATACACTTTTTTAAATATTTAGCGCCCTCTGCCCAGAAGAAACGAACTGCGTACTTCACGTGGGGCCCATGTGGGAAGTCTTTTGTAAAAAGTTGTGGGATTTGGCAGGCTGGCCCATGCGTAAATCGCGTGGGACAAAGAGCAGTGTGGGATATGCGTCGATAATGTGTGGGACCGACGTGGGAAATCGGGAATGTTCAACACAGAAAAAACGCATGCATCTGATGATTATATTTTATTTTTAGTTAAATTTCAACTTACCGATTAATCGTGAATAATGCTAATCACTCACACAAGTCATCCATTTGCACATAATATTCCTACATTTATTGGTCATCATCGTTGTCAACTTTGAAAGTTGTGCAGGTTACAATCTAGCCCAGGTATGCATAAACTGGTGTAAAGAGATGGCTATCATCTGCGGTCGTATTTATCCATGTTAGCGTGCATTACATGGGTTGGAGTTTATTTTTATTAGAATAGGCTTATTTTTAAATTATATTTTGTGCATTCATACTTGGAAAAATACGATTTCCTTGCTATATTGAAGCCAAACACATGAAACACGTGTATAAGAAGGATGTAGTTTGTCTTATGCATTTAACGCTCCCGCTTGATGGCCCAAACTGCCCCAGCATTCCTTCCCACGCATATCCCACTCATAACCCACAATCAACAAGATAGTTATTATGGCCACTTTTAGGTAGCGTGGGTTATGCAAGGGAAATGCTTTAACTTCCCACACCAATCCCACAAGAACCAAATGAGGGAATCGAATGGGCAATTACATCTGATCTTGCGCATAATACATGTGGGTTATCCCCCATCCCACATGAATCCCACTATCCCACACAAAATACGCACAAATCCCACAACTTTGTTTCTTCCGGGTGGTGGTTTTTTATTGAAATGTTTTTAGACCAGGCGCGAGGTCTTGTTGAGAGGTACCGTCTACGAGAAAACAAAATTCAAAAATTCCATTTCTAATGGACGTTTTAGGGGCGACGGACGGGTGGGAGGACGGGCGGATCAAACATAAGGTCCATTATGAATAGGTAATTAGCTTGGGGCTACCTAATAAAGTATTACACACCTCACTAAATTAACAAAACTGCGTTTGTAATATTTGAACTTAAAAGATTTAAATATATCATCACACTCTCCTTACTAAATACAAAACGGTCTCCACAACTAACTGCAATCTCCTTAACAGCACTCCACATTTTATATTTAACTTTCATTCTTTTCATCATGCCACGTTTAAACATTAACTTCCTTAATTTTATCAACTTATCCGATTCTATTCTAATATTTGCCGCAGCCTGAAATATTAGTACGGTTAAAGCTATTGCACCTAAAAATCCAGCAGCAAATGAAATCACTAAAAACTTTCGAAATAACAAAAAGCCGTCAATTACAAACCAAGCATACTGTGTTAATAGCACCTGACTAAATACAACCATTACAAATGATACCACACCGGTACATTTTAAACAAACTCGGTAAATTAAAAGCAAGTTTAAATACTGTTTAAAAATTTGGTCATCGTTACCTGGTATTTGACATATTAAAGTATTTAAATATTTTATCGTGCAGCAAATAACCAAAGCCAAAATACAAACTATCATACCCATTCCTCTAATAAGTACAAAAGCTAAAACCATTGTAATAATTAAAGCTATGATTTGATATATTGCTGTAGTTGCCGTACTGTAGTAATGTGGGTCACCTAGAAAATACTCACTTAGAATTATATGATATGGAGAAAAATCTATAAACCACAAAATAATCGGAAGTGGTAACCCAAATATTATTGCTCCAAGAAAAAAGAAAAATACTGTAAAACCTAACAAATCAGTTTCGAGTTTGTTATCAATTTGAAACGTGAACTGCATGAAGTTTGAAAGAAAATATTTACAAATGTGCCTGAACTCGTGGTCTGTAAAAGTGCTGTAGTACACAATATAAACGCTAAGACCCCATGCAATAAGTAGTGTGGAAATTATAAGCTGGATTAGGCTCATGTTATACACAGCCAATCCAAATACTTGTTTTGTAAAATGAATTAGGTTTAACGTAGTGCACAATACTAGGAAAAGTCCTACTGATAAAGTTGGTAAATTTTCCCAAGATATTTCCTCAATTTTTATTTTGACAACGTAACTTGGACAGTTCTTGTTGTTGGCATTTGGGTAGATTGAGTGTAGTTTTACGTTCGCACCAAAGTGAGGGATCCATCCTAAAATTGAGTTTTGGTATAGCTTGATAGAATTCACTAGCCAAGGTGACAGGTAACCTTGTGTGCCTTTTCTAGATATATTAGAATTTGGCATAGTGAAAAACTGCTTGAATATGTTACTTCACTTCTAAAAATTAGTAAGTGAAAAAGTTAAAAACTTGTTCTAATGTAATAATTCTAATGTTCGAATGTTCTGTGCATTGCAGTAAGCAAGAAAAATTTTTGATGTGATATGTAAAATTGGCAGTGTGGCTTAGCAATTAAACCACAAGCATTCGGAAATGAAAAATGAAATATATTTGTTAAAAAGATGATATCCCTAAATTTCTATTGCTTTAAGTTAAAACAATTTCTGACTGCTTGCTTTCTTCAATTGACGCATTAAGACTAATGCACTAATATGTTTGCTGAATCGATTGAACCTTGTTTCATTTTAATTCAGGGTTAACAACAGCAAACGGTAATGCCACTGATGACGTTTTTCAGTAATCGGTTGAAATTATAGTAGGATAAACAACTACAAAATGTTATTTTTTAAGTTTACTTAAATTTTTTGTCAAAAATGCATGGCAGATTGCTTATCTGTGTGAAAACGTATAAACAATCTGTTATAAAGCAGATTATAGACAAGCTCACAATTTTAGTTTTAGAACTGCTATTCATGATGTAAAAAAACCTTAGTTCATATATAAATTAAAGTTGAAGCAATTTCACTTCTTGAACTAAAAACAATTCATGTCTGACAGCTTATATCTGACAACCTATTTACAACCTCCAGCAATTTTCCCTTGTGCAAACATTTGCGAATTTGCTTTGGATATGATTGCACCTGTGAATTGTAATTATCAACCTAAAAAATTTCTGCGGTATACTTCTAACAATGTATAAATATTTTTATACATTTCATCAATTCTTCAGCAACATGTTTTCGTTTTACTTGAAAACCTTGACACATATTATATACAACTGATTTATATAATAACTACATTCACTTCTTTAACATTACAATAAAATAACATAGCATTAATAAAAAATAAGATAAATTACTGAAAATAATAGGCCTGTTCCAATTTAATTCAAAGTAACTTATCAAAACGTTATCACTAAACCTTTTCAGCTGGTTGATATTACACTAATTGAAAATGCTGTTATGACTGACTGATAACAAGGTTGGTTGACATTTTACTTTGAATTGACGTTGAATCAAACAAAGCTTATTACCAAGTATTTATAACTAATGCGTGGTAAAATATGAAAGGATGTGAAGGACATTTAAGGTTTCTTTTACCAGAATACAATATCAGATTTGCATAAATAGCGTACTATATTTCCTAAACCATGAAATTTTGATACATTTAAACGAATAACTAGTCTTAGCCGACAATTAATTAATTTACTAAAGCTCTTCTTTCTGCTGGGTAACAATCAGCCTAGTTTTAAGAATTACCGGAGTTCCATTTTCGTCTACACCTTTGCGTGTCTTGATAACTTGCTCTTCTAAAACTTTAACATAATTTTTCCAGGGGCAATGGGTTTCTTGTCCATAGTTTTGACAAGGTTGTGGCGTAGTTGTGCTTGCTGTTTCTGTTGGCCAAGTACTTGCTTCCGATGGCCAAGTACTTGCTTCTGTAGCAATGGATGTGGTCGGTGGGTCAGTTGCTCCTATAATATCTGCCAATGTGCTTTCCTAGGTAGATATTGAAAGACTTGAACTTATGCCAGTTTTAATTCTCAAAAAATCATTTGTAACAAGTTATTACCGCTAAAACTGATTGCCAATATTTAAAAAATGTGCTTCGGAAAGGATCCCCACGATCCCAGATAATCAAGTCCTGGAACCCTTTGTAAAAAGCAGCTTCGACAAACTCCTCATAACCTTGAGCAGCTTCACTGTCCGTCACACCTTCAAAGTATGTGTAACCGCTTGTAGGAAGGTCAAACTGACCATCTATAAATCGGGTGGCGTTAAGATAGCCGGAAGGGCCTATTGTAAATTCTACTCCAAAGGATCGAGGATTTATGTAAGTAACATTGATCCAAAAACGTCCGTCACCAGATACTGGTATCGATGACAAAATGGTTGCGTTGGTTTGATGATAACCTGTGCAGAATTTTATTAGCAGCCAATTTTGCTGAAGCTAGGTTTATAAAATTTTAATTTTTTGCAAAAAATTACCCGAAAAAGAAATACTCGACGAAAGAACAAATCCTACATAAAACAAGCCATTTGGTAACTCTGGCATTACATAGTCCACCTCTAGTGATCCTTCCGAATGATTCTCAATCACTAAGTTGCTAAAAATCACGAATAAATGATATATAAAAAATTAAGTGGATTTTTTACTATGCGTTGGTTCTTACCTAATTTCAGTTTCTATTGCTGCGACAATACCACTGTTGGATATACGGAATGCTTTAATCATGGGTGGAGAAGGGTCTAGATTATTCACTTTGATCCATGTTGTAAAATTGGCCATTTTGTTTCTCACAAAGCTTTCCAGACCCTCTGCTGCAACAAACGATGTGCCTGCAGCATACACAAATGCTGCCATAAGCAACGGAAAAATCAATCTAGCCATGGCTTAACAATCGGTTAGAAAATAAGCTTGTACTGGAGCTTATGAACAGGTAGAATAAGATAATTTTCTGACTTTAGAATAAATGGTCGACTGAGCTGCTGGTTTTTATACCAAACTGTATCCCTTGTTTGCTTATCAAAATTCAATTAAAAATGACGTATCGTAATCTAAATACTTGTGACGCATAACCTTCATCAAATACGTGGCTGATGTAACACCTTCACTGAAACTACTTCATTTTTTAATATCAACTATGATTGATTGACAAGGATATCCTTCATTATCTCCTTTTTCAGTGAAATAGAAAAGTAATCAGAAAATCTTCCATGAATCCATTTCAGTCTCGTTCTGTCAACATGCACCTGTGCAAAAGGTTAATGCAATTTTGAAGCTACATTTTCTGCAGAAACTGCGCATCCGTCGGGTAAATCAACTCTGCATTTCCTGATTTCGTGGAAGCTATTGTGCAAATAAAAAGCTTCAGTCAATACTCTGCGTTCACCTAATACTTGTAAAACAGATTTTCATCTAAAAATGAACATGCTTGTGAATGAGCTTTGGCACAAGGTACGAATGACGTTTATTGAATGTTCGTGGAAGAATGAGTTAATTAATAAAGTTACAAACGGGGTTAAACATATTCCACTACATCATATACATGATTATGTCTTTGGTGTTTGGATGTACATTTGGTTAATGATAATGAGAACTTAAAGTAATGGAATACTGGAAGTATTAACATTAGTATTATTAAATTATATTTTAAAACCAATCTGAAAATTGTGTCTACTTATAATACAAAACAGTTACAAATTTGGGTATTTGAGAGCGAAGCTCCGATAACGGCTTGAACTAGAAAAAATCACCTTGGAAATAGGACAGTACAAATAATACAGTTTTATTATTAGTTGCAACAATATTCTATTGTAAAACCTTTCCTTGGAAATGAATACATGAATGAATGAGTGAGTTTCCAATGTATATTGTTTTATTTGCATACCTTATTTACTTTTTTAAATTGAAAGCTGGAAGCTTGCCAAAAGTTCAAAAAACAGAAAGTTGAGAAGTATAAATATCTATAAAAGCCCAGCTTAGTTTCATATTTGACAAACAATTTTATTTGTAAAATGATAGAAAACGGTTAGTGATGGTAATCACTTGTAGAACCTAATGCATATTAGTATTTATTAACGAGATAAAATTAAAATACATCCTATTACTTATATAATGCATACTAAAAATCAGGTAAATGGAAGCAAAAATTTTGCTGTCTTCCATAGTTCCACAATTAATTGCAAAGGAAGGTAAGTGATGAAATGAAATTAGAACTCATTTCAAAAATTGGATATTTTCACAAGAATCGTTTTTTTACTTGAAAGGAAATTTGAAATTGTAATGAAGCAAAAAATGCTCACTTTGCTTTTACACTGTTCGAAGTTCAATAATCGAATTCCAATTGATGCACTTATGCTGAAGTATACTAGTTTTTTCGAGTTATCTTAGTTTGGCGAGTGTACAACATCATCATTAAAACCTAATTACCCAGGGCATTTGTAGTACTGCTTCTACCCGATACAAAGTCGGACTCTTTCCAAGCAGATGGTATATATGTCTGAATATCAGTAGCCGTCTGATGATAATTCAAGCCGCCCAAAGTACTTTTTGGTATTTGGTGGCAGTACAAGAGTTTGCATGCATGAACAATATTTAGATTGTATTAGTTAAAACTGAGTTTTTGAGTGTCTGCAAGCAAGTAGAGCATTTACAGTGAATAATTTGTCATTAGCACCAGCAAATATCTCAATGCGACTAATTTGATTGACAAAATGTCACATTAATTGGTGGGCATGAAATCTGATATGTACGTAGCACGTGTCTCAAATACACAAATATGAACAAGGTTTCTGTAACAAAACTTTTCTTCTGTCAAATTCAAATGTTTTCACTAATCTTATATTATTGTAGGATGCAGTGTTATGAAATGTATTAATAATATTACGCAAACAAATACGGCTAGAAAATAGACTTTGTGTTTTGTTTTGTCAAGATAAAGTAATGGAATAGAATTAGATCAGAATCAAATGCATAGATTTTATATACATATTGTAATTGTTTCTATAATGTTTGGAAGTAAATCGCATATTTTCTGTATAGCAATGACTGGTTATGTCTAAATTATTACTGAAAAACAAACCACTTGACGTATACTCGTGCGATACGATACGACAAGAAGACAGATAAGATAAGGCTAATTGGTATATTCTTACCAGAACTTATACTGAATTATATCCATGTGTGGTGAGTTCTGCTGGTTATCGCTTATTACACAAAAACCCGTCTCCAGTGTAAAAGCAATTCTATTGGAGAAGTATTGTGCATGAATTTGAACATTTCGTATAGTATTAATATTTAAAAGTTTCAATATATTATTTTTTAAATTTCTGAAACTTGTTTCAAAATAAATTCTAAAAACTTACCAACGAAGCTACAGCCAGTCCTTAAAAGTTAGCATGGCGTTTCAAAACTCTTCCAATTTGAAAACCAGCAATTTTGAGATTCCAGAGCAGTTCAACTGTCCAATTTGCTTCAAACTCCCGGAGGAAAAAATTTTCCAGTGCAAAAATGGTCACATAATTTGCCAAGCTTGCAAACAAAACCTGGTAATTTGCCCGCAATGACGAGTAGATTTTAAAGTGGACGGTTCCCTCATCCGAAACATTGCATTGGAATCTTTCTTGGAGACTGTACCGGTTCAGTGTTTGCATTACAAGCATGGGTGCCATGAGATGATTTTGAAGAAGGATTTCAAGTTGCACATTCGCAAGTGCAAATTCAAGTAACGCATATCTATAGTTTAAAATTAATTCATTTATGTCTTCATACTCGTAAACAATTATGTCACTTATATTTTACATATGTAATAGTCCAGTAAAGTTTCAACTGTGTCAACGGCTTGGATACAAATGCAACTGTACTTTTTCTAGCGGTGACCTTCAACAACTTATCGATCACCTTAAATATGACATAAAAGCAGAGCAGGTTTCCTTGCGCAAAGAGTATCCTACGCAGCTTCAAATCAGAGAGTATTCTATGCTCATTGAGGATTGTATACTTTATCGTCCCAAAAACAAATTTGAGGACTTAGTAGAGGTGGTCTTTAAACCACTGATTCTTTTTCTATACGACGGAGCAAAGTTTTTATTAGTTGCAAGGTACTTATGGGAGAAAAATGCTATGACTTGGATGTGTTGCTCCTTACAACCAGAAACCGAGCCAAGAAACTTATACGATGTGGAGTTTACTTTTTACAGTAAATCGAAAAATGTAACGTAACTTATAACTATATCGTCTTCAAACATACATGCTTTTAAGTTACATTGGAGATGCTTATGTATATGTTTTTTAAGTAGATGCCGGATCTTCGAATGACAAGCACTTGCCTTCCTATAATTGATTCAGAGAAAATGTGGAATGATCCACCTATTCAGCTCAGAGATACATTGCTGCAATATCACTACATAAAGTCTGATATACTCAAGGTAGGAATTTGGATTAGGAAGGCACGCAAACCGTTTGAATACACGTTATATGTGGATCACACGATATGTAGAGAAATAACATGTATGAATTGTTAAACGTTTCATGGGTTTCTATGCTTTTTTCTGATCTGATAAAGCAGTTACATGCTGGCATGAAAAACTTTTATTTTCTACAAACACTATTTTAGCAATACTTAAACACACAGAGCCAAACAACCTGCAAAGAAACCCAACACAATGGAGATGGTTGGAAAATGCCCTTGTGGCTTTTGTATTATTTCCGTAATTTTGGACTTATATTTTACTTCACATTTTTCGAAAAGATTAAGTAGTAACTAACCTAATTTATTTTCGTCGCAGAATCGTTTATTACTTATGGAAATACTTATCTGCTCAAGGATAATATGAGCAATATAATGCTGTACTATACTGATGTAATGACATAATATGTAATTGATTTGTCAGATAAACGACTTAACTTATTCTGTGTTCCTACATGTAAATGTAGGAACTGTAAACTGTTATCTAAATTGAATGGAATAAATCTTATCATTTGATAACAAAATATGACATTCCATGCACATTTCTTTTTTTGTTTTGTCATAATATGCTAATGAAGAACAGTTTACTGCAGCAGCAGAACTTTCAAATTTGTAAATTTCATGTTCTCATATAAACATATTGACGAAAATCGACTAGGCGCTTTCGCGAAGCATGTAAATTTTGACAAAGCGCTTTCGCTAAACATGTCAATTTTGATAAAGGCACAACGCAACTTGTCATGAGCCTGCAAAATGGCCACAACGGAACGTCTGGGGCAAAATGGGGTTTTTTCTTTAAAAGAAAGCCTATTTTTTCTGCGCATTTTCATGTCTCACACTTATGTAGCCGGCAACCAAAATACAGAGAAATTTTGCGTTGTTGAGACAGCTGAATCAACTGTTTAGGGCGTTTGTCAGTTATGATTCAAATGATACTTTTGGAGAAATATTTATTCTTAATTTTCTAAAATCAGTTGCTCTCGCTCAAAAAGTCAGTTTTCGAAAATTGACCAGATTCGGAATTATGGTGAAAATAAAGGGGACGCCAGAATATCCAGATACTTTTAGTAATTGTGACTTTCTTCCTAAACTAGGATTTTTGCGCTTGTTGTGCCCTGTGCCCTTTTCACAGGCTCATGACAAGTTCCGTTGTGCCTTCATCAAAATTCACATGTTTAGCGAAAGCGCCTTGTCAAAATTGACATGCTTCGCAAAGACGCCTCGTCAAAATTGACATGCTTCGCGAAAGCGCCTAGTCGATTTTCGTCGACGAATATATTTCAATTGCAGGTTTTTTAGTTCCTTGTTTATTAAGATCGTTGAGGAAATAAATGGACGACAAAACAGATTAGTTGTTGGAGAAAATGCCTCAGAACCCTGGAGGTTACTGCGGAACAATTCAGGATCTATGAGACTGAAGATTTCATTCAGACTACATAGTAGACAACGCGCAACGGCAGAAATGTGCATGTTACTGACGCGAGGAAAGCCGAAATCCTTCAAACTCATATCAAACGAGGTGTAAACAAGGTAAACCAAGCTCCTAATTGAATGCTTGGATCAAACAAAGATTGTGATGAGACGGAGGGCTGTAACTACATTCGCGAGTATGAAAGCGACAATAGAACACATACGTGCGTTTAAGGAGTTTTTCAAAACGAAGAGGACAAGCAGGAGGGAGAAGGGTAGGTTTGTACTCATTTACTCATTCAAAACTTGCAGGCAGCATTTTTTTAAAAAAAGGATAAGCCTATAGCTCTCAAATAATTGACATAAAGCAAAAACCATTAAAAAGGAGTTTTCGTGTGCAGCATCCCAAAATGACTCAACCCTTATTTAACAGTTCTATTTTTGTCAATATAAACTTTAGCATCCCAAGTACATGCATTCAAGTCTTTGTTTCTTCTCCCTGAAAAAAAGAGCAGCCACTTGGCTGCACACTTGTGCGTGAAGAAAAATTCTCGTGTTCGTCGCCATCAAGTGCGATGAGAGCAGTCCGGTTGTTCCTCCCTCACCATCGCTGGCAAGTTCCTCATGCATTTAAGAAAAATAACCGACGCATATCATTATAGGTTGAAGAAAAGTAAGCAGCTCGTATTTATGGGAGACAGGGCAAAGCCCATTAAAAGGAAGATACGGGAAATCAAATAAAACTCTGCAGTTAGCTGCTGTGAAGGCTCATTCATGTGATAAAATGGAAGAAAAATTTACTTGTTATAGAAATCACCAACGTAAAAACTGCGAACAAGCAACTAGGTTTTTTTAGCCAAGGCAAGGTAGCAGCCAGTATCCACCTATTTGGCGGACGGGGCAACGCGAGATATTATACGGGTATGCTTTAAACACGCCAACCAACGGCTATCGTCAAAATTTCTGTGTTTTGTATACAAACAAAAGCAATCGGCGGCGCCCGCCAAAGCAAGCAAGATCGGCATAGCGGCGTATCCGCAGGTTTTACGTTGTAGATTTCTAGAATAGGTTTTTTATAAAGGTTTTATGTTGCCCATCTCGGTTACAATAGACTGTAGTACACGGCATTTGCATTTTATTCATGCTTTCTATGAAATGATTAACTCTTGAATTCGGTGATAATGAACAGGCTGGAATTATTTATTCGGATTGGCGGCGTGTCCACCGAAACTCCAACTTCAACCCTCCACCATCTCCACCATCACCACAAACCAGATCCCCAAAACTCCCTCACCAGAATCCAAGTATTTCGGCAACGCCCTCAAGCCAAATTCATGGACGACCAACTCACAACAACAAAGCAACTACCGTGCTAGAGACTCAAACAGGCTTAGTTGTAAACACTAATGCTTCAATAATGAAGAATCTTACGTCATCAAAAAAGTAACAACGAGCAAGAGGGAAAAAAGCAGTGCCACCGATGCTGTTGACCTAGAGACAAGAAAAATCCTGATGGGAATCAGATTAAACAGGAGCATACATCCGATTTCTTAACTGCAACAGAAAATACACCTGCTACAATCATCGGATACACTACTACTTCTAGTCCGCTCACAACAAATAATTCTACAAGGAAGGCAACCAACACCACCACCATCCGAGGACCTAAGATAGAGAGTAAACCTGAAGCTTCAACAGGAAAGCCAGACAAACCAAAAGGTGTTGCTGGCAATCTGTCAACACCGCCCACTGCTAACCTTCCGAGACATCCACAATCACAGTTTTATCTGTACTTGTTCTATGCATTTGCTTCTGCTGTTACAGTAATTGGTGGTATCTGTGGGTTTATGGCAAAATGCTGTGGGGTTGTATGCAGGTGTCAAAAAATGAATTTAAATCAAGAATGTAATATGCGATGGATTTTGAAGTGAAAGGTAAGTAATCGTTACTCATTTAAAATAAGTTTAATATTTTCAAACTTAAATAATCCGGCTTTAAAGTGACTACTTTTTAAATGAATTATAAGCATTATATTTCAATATTTGAAAAAAATAAAAACCCAATGGCTATATTCCAGTGATAATTAGTAGAGCAGAAAAATTAAACAACAAAAACGTCAAATGAAATTGAACTTTTTCTGCATAGATTACTCTAGAGTTTCCGAGATAATTCCCTCATTAAGCAAGCTGTGCGCCAGCAAGTGCACAAGTCAAGCTTTAAGACTCAGCAACGGATTGGACTTAATGTGACAACAAAGCCGATATTGTAACATTAGTCAGGGACAACAAAAACAATAGACAATAAATCAGTATGAAAACAAGTCAGGAAAAATGATTAAACATTTATCAAATTTACCATTCCAACCTCCACAATAATAGTTTATTGTAAAGACGTTTCTCAGAAAATGGGTCAATTCTAGCAATTGATTAATTTGTTAAAAACATGGAAAAAATGAATAGTTACAACCCAAACACACTTGGTGTAGATTTCATTAATTTCATTGTGTCCTTATTTCAATGAATGTTGAAAAGTTGCCAAAAATAAAATAACTAAGAAGATTGAGGAGTATAAATAATCGTGAGGACCAAACTTGTTTTACATTAAACGAAAGGTATTTAGTCGCTACATGAATCCAATTGGTTTAAGATGATGATGAGTCGTCAAATTTCATGTTTATCCAGAAACACATTTAAAAAGTAAGAAATATTTAAAACAAAGTGATTTGAAGCTCCAGACTTATACTTCTACTAATGTTTTTAAACAGTTATATATATAGTTATTGATTAATAAAATCACGCTCATCCCTTTCAATGAAATCAAAACAAAGAAAGATTTATTTTTTACTAACAAGGTATGCTATTTGACTGTTAATCGCATACCAAGATGCGATATACCACGTCTTGTTCAGCTTTTTACGCAGATTCCAAATCTGGTTTTATTTTGGTGTAAAACTCATATTTGGAATTTTAATTAATTAATTAGTAATCGTATTTAACGCACAAATACGCGCTCTTGACCTCAGGCGCTTCCCCCAGGCGCTTGTCCCTCTACACACAACACACACAAACAATGCGCAAGAGCAAGAGCAACATCACAGCACACGCAGCAGCACTGCACTGCTTTAGCCATTGTTCCGTGTGTTGCGAGGAGCGCCTGGGGGAAGCTGCTGGGGTCAAGCGCGCGTATTTGTGCGTTAAATATGATTACTAATTAATTAATTAAAATTCCAAATTTGCGTTTTACACCAAAAGGAAACCAGATTTGGAATCTACGCAGAAAGCTGAACAATATGTGATATATCGCATCTTGGTTTGCGATTAACAGTCAAATAGCTTACCTTGTAAGATCAGATTTTGCTATTTTGTAATTTAAAAAATATATTTTTTAAAATTTTTGTCAATGTTTTGAATGCAGAATATTAGTGTGCCAAGCCGACTTTGAATTTGTGCCTAAAAATACCGTTTACATTCTTTGAGGGACTTGGGCGGGGTTGACATGGTGTATTTTAGGGATAGAAGACTATTGGAAGATGTATTATGACTAAACGTCAATGTAGTAAATTGTGACATCAAACGAAGCATAATGATTTGTTCTGCCACGAAGGTAATGAGTTGGAGAGTTTTTTTACTACAAACGTCAAGCTATTTTCTGGCGAAGAAAGTTGGCACTCTGTTGTACGCCATGGTAAGAGTCACTTGTGAGGCTATGATTTGGAAATATGGAATATCATTACTAAAAATTACCAAATTAACCAATTGACTCTGTCAGTCTAGCACCAGGTGGTGATATTTCACCCCCTGGTACTAGACTGATTCTAAAGTACATCCGTACTTTACCAATTTGCCCACTATCATTATTCCATTTGACATCGTTACCATAAAATTTTAAGCCACAAATTACAGAGCAAATGACTAAATTCACTGATTATCAGTCTGACCATTGCACTATCATCACAAGTGCATTCTTTTGAAACTATTTATCAGTTGTTTTCAGTCAGGTGCTGCCTTTTCTTTTCATTTGTTTGTTCAAATGCGCCCATAGTATCCGCAAATACGCTTCCAAGTCGTCCATGGAATCTTGCTATAAGGCAACAAAGCGTAAGCACTACAGAATCAACTGATAGCAGTTTAGAATAAGGCTTTGTTACAGTTTGAAAGCTTACCAGAGTCCCTAATTTTTTTAATTTTTAGGTTTTATATCTTAATACTAATTTGAAATTTTGTGTTTCCCAAACGTAGCCTTCTATAGAATGATGGAAGTAATAAAGACAAAATTATTATTCACTTCCAATTTTGATCCAAGTTTTGGGACGTTATAGGCTAATAAGAAGTGTTTGTTACATAGCAACCACTCATGATAAGTAAAAAAAGATGGATCATTGCTGTGATCTAAGTTTTAATAGATTGCTCAGCAGCCCCGTTAGGAACTAATTATACCTGTATTTACAAAGATTTAAAAAAAGCGATACAACGTTGGACTAATTTGAAGTGCATAATTTATCCTACCGAATGTCATTAGCGGCGGGTTGATAACCCAAGCTTGCCTTAGTAATTTACGGTGAATTGTGATTATTGTGTGCTGACTACAAAGCTTCTGTATTTTATTCTAAAAAATTATGTCAGAAATAACTATTAGCTTGGCGTATTTAAAGAGCTATTATAAATCACATGGCTCAGGGCCAAAATAAAAATAAGATCACGTTGTTTCAGGCTTTTCTAAAATAAAATATCTGTCACATTTATATTTTTACACATCCTGTTTATCCTATTTCAGATTACAAAACAGGAGTTAAGTAATGGCATGTATCATCAGAAACCAATTACCAGGTTGTTTATCTGCACGTTAATTATTCCCACCTCTAATGACACTCGGGTATTTGAGCCATGTACTGGTCAATAGCACAGCTTGAGTATTTAATCAAAATAAGCACGGACGTTCTAACTTACAAATATTTTTCGAATTAGCTGGTTAACCCTTCCAATTCTTGTTCGAATATATAAAAATCAAAATGTTGTCTAATCTTTTATTTGTCACTTTACTCTTTCTCTTGGTGTGTCACTTGGGAAACATGAAATTAGTTTCTGGTTCAGAAACTCAGGACTTTGGTAAAACCTCTAACACAGTTTATACTTGATTTGAAACAAAAACCAACTCCAAACCGTTACTAATTGTATCTGTATTTCAGCAAATCGTGAAGGACGAATTGGTGGAGATGTTTTTGCAGAAGGCGTTCGTGCTATAGATCAGAGAAACCAACAGATTGCCCAGAGACTGAGTGAATTAAAAAATCAAACTGGAAATGACCACTATTATAATTGCATTAGAAACTATTGTTTTTACCAACCTGTAAATGGCTGATTTAACGATTCTTATTATACTTTTTGCATATATGTTTAAAAGCAATGCCCAAATGAAGCTCGTAAGCAAGTATAAATTTTTTTTACATAAAACGCAGTTTGCTGTAGCAAAAACCAAATAAATGTGTGATTGTTTTAGTTTTAAATTAAATTTAAATTGTTTACTTGTTTTAGTTGTACCATTCGTTTTAAAAAATATACAACAGGTATATGTGGTTTTGACGTAACTTTTTAGAATTACTTTTGTATATTTTGATTCATTTTAATCAATTTACCTACTTTGCTCGTTATTTTGCATATTTACCTTTCATATTCGGATGCAGACGGTTATGCTCGTATTTCTGGTTGCTGAACAAAATACGTGAAAATGACTATTTGACACAAAAATGTACATGAGTACTACCACAGTACGTATTTGTTTAGAAGTTTGCCTCGACATCTTTTCGATGGACCACAATATATGGCTTTTACTTATTAGAAACTCAGCAACTAAGATAAGATAAAACATTACCCAGTCAATTTGATACGTATCCCGTATTCTAAACTCGGGTTTACGACTACAGCGAGCATGAGAATTTTCTTACATATCGACTTGAATCAGACTAGTGTTCCAATTTCTTTGCTGCAGTTATCTCGTTTTTCCTTGTGGTGGTTTAGTTTTATGTTCAAGCCATTCAGGTGTAGTATAATTATTTAAAGTAACCAAATTTTTAATTCATGGATAAGGCATTGTCACGTCTTTAAATACGCAAACTTGGTCTTCAAACAAGAATATCATTTCTTTGTTTTGCCGGCAGCGGCGGCGTAGCCCCCATCATGATACCGTTGTGCATCCGTTACAGAGAACATTCAGTCCGGTACACAGGATATGGTCAAGAGAAGGTTTTCTAGATAGACCGGTAACGCTTTTTGCTTTGCTGACTAACCTGTACAGTGCGTAGTCCAAACTTCATCAGACTCTGCAAATGGCGTTGGCAAAGTTCATGATGAAACCGATATTCGAGAGGAAAGCTAAAAACGTCAAGCGCTGTGGAATAGATTACATAGAAAATAAGTCTATACAGATATGAAAGTTTTATTGTTAATCAGCACAATAATACTCTATTGTTTGTTAAATCTTTTCTCAGAAAATAAAGGCATGAATGAGTGAATTCTCAGTATATAACTTTTGATTTGTATATTTTATTGTTTTTATTTTATTAAAAGCTGGAAGCTTGTCAAAAGTAAAAAAATAGAAGGTTGGAGGGTATAAATATCTGTATGCAGGTAGGTCCAGTTTCGTGTTTGCCAAAACTGATTATTGTATATATTGATTATAATAGTAAAATTATTAAAAACGGTTAGTGATGGTGATCACTTGTAGAACCGCAGACATATAAAAACTTATTATTCTGATAGAAAATATAATGAACTCTAATATTGTTTTATTGGCTTCGAAAAAAACAATTTATACAAAACTGTTAAAATTCAACCTTATCTTCTTCAAGCTCTATGTTAGCAGAAAAATGATTGCATTGTTTTTGTTTGCTAAATGTAAAGCAATTGCTGGTTCTACTGGTCTACTGCAAACAAAGTCGAACAGCACGTGCGCAATGGAACATAAGCAGATGTTAGTAAATGTTATGCTCGTATTGAATTCCCACTTGCAACAATTTACATAAAATGATTACTTAAATATGACAAATGTTTTGTGAGTCAGTGTAATATATTGCTTGTAATGTTTGCGGTAGGTAAAATCATTCTAAATGAAATCCAAACCAAAACCTATTTACCCTGCCTTTTCCTTATAACATGCGAGAACCTGTCAATTTTTTCTGCTTTGAAACGCCAGTGTAATCCAGGATGGTATTCCCAAGAAGTTCTCTAACTCGTGCTTGGCGACCCGCAGAAATTTCGGTAAACCAAACAAAAGTAGTAAAAAAACTCTATAGTTTTTAAGGTTTTTTGAAAAAGTCTTACCAGCGTCTTGGATTTCTGATCAACCTTCGATTCCCCAACTATAAACTAGTTTTTTAATGAGCCACCAGAAGAAGTAGGTAAGTGATAAAAAAATAGGACTAATTTCAAAATTTAGAATTTTTACAAAACGTTTTCGTTTTTTTATTTGAAAAGTAAATTTGAAATAATAATCTAGCCGAAAACAAGTTTTCTGCTCTGATTTCGCACCGATAATCGAATTCCGATTGAATATTTCCTCATTGTACCAGTGAATATGTCTATACGATTTCTTTGATTGATTAAGTGTCACGGTAGTTAATGGCCATAGCAACTTTCTCTCAAATGGCACATCTGGGGAGTACCCTGGACAGGCAACCTTAAGGTATCAGACAATCATCACTGGTCGCTGACAGACGCAACATTCTTTGATTGTTTTATATAATACACGACAGGACTTTGGAGCTAAAATAGAGAGCTGTGGCCAGAATGATTGGTAAGGAAAAACGCTTTCCCACAGGATTGGTATATCTGATGCGAAAAACGTTGAGTAATGGGGACCATTTTATATGTTTATGTAGATGCACAAGACTATAGGAAAGAAAAAAATTACAGTTTTGTTTTGAATTGTAAATAGCGAGATATTATTATCAAAATGTTTATTTTATTTTTCTACAGCAGAACAACGAATACTTAAAATGTGAGAACAATAAAAAACTGTGGTTGTACAATTCCTTATCCTAAAAATAATTTACTAGGAACTAATTTTTTAACAATATTATATTATACTACTTAAAAAGACAACTGGTCAATTATATTGGCAAATATTTAAATACTAAAACAACATTATATGCGCATCAATTTTAGCAGTTTTACATATAAAATGTTGGAAACAAGTTATCAGTTATTAATATTACTTTCCAGTAAGGCGTCATCCATTAATGACATCACTTTTAAGGGTCGGTTGGTCACCAGGGTTAAAAGGTGACGGCCTTTGTTAAGTACCCTATCCTACAATGTTAAAAAATAGTGACAGAGGTCAGTGGGTCACTCGAAAAATCGGTTTTTTAAAGTGACGTCATTAGTGGACGACGCCTAATTGATCGTTTTGATCGTTCAACAATACTTTAAAAGAAAAAGAGCAAAAATCAAAGATGATATTTGTTGCTTAACGACCGTTACCGCTATACCTAACAGTGCTACATCTGCAAATAAACTATGAAAGTGCTAACTTGGTACTGTTTGTGGAAGATTTTAAAAGCTTGGGAAAATGAAAGTTTTTCCTTAAAAAATAAAGTAATTACTTTTATACCTCGTCGTCGTCTTAGAAATTATCGGTAGCACTATCTAAAAAATGCTAAGTTTTAAAATTTGGCGCTAAGTACCTCATTTTATAGCAGGTCGTCGTTCTTGTTTTCCTCACAGCTACAATAAAACACTGTACCTAGGAACGTGACAAATGCACTATGAAAATTTATTAATATTGAAATGAATGGGATCGCTTCGTTTCCCTACAATAAGTTCCCATGTCGGGCGAACTAAAACAAGAAGCAGAACGTGGAGTTTTGGTGCATTCATTGGCATTATCATAAGTCGGGTTGGCGTAAGGACATAATGAAAAGCTCAGAGGGAGCTTGGTGCGTATCAGCAGAACCTTGGAATAGGGAGCTATGTAGAATGCGTCAGTCACACAATCTGATTGGTTGGTCACAAATTGGCAATCAACTATGTTAAACATCACAAACTTTTTATTCAAAAAACGAAATTAAGTTTCATTCTATTTGTGACTATCTTGGTACGATTTTGGCAACCCGAATTTCAAAATAGAACCCTTGCGTTACTTCTTTCAAAAAGTATTGTTTTACAAATCAACTGTTTCTATAAGATTTTCAAATTCACAAGTATATTTTTGCAATATATGAATGTTCGAAAATAAACTCGACGTTTGCTATTGGTTATTTAGGGAAATCATCTAACAGCACAAATATATGTTTATGTCTGGTAAAATAACATTAAATGGTCATCAAGTTTGAAAATAGCACAAATTTATGAACGTCAAGCAAATACATAATATGCTAGTAAACTATTCGTATATGTTGAAAATTGCCAAAATGGTACTGTTTTAAATTAATCTGTTTAGGTTATTTATGTCTAAGTAGAATAAATTCTTAAGCACCAAGCAATTCACAAATAGTGGCTTTAGTGTCGAATTAATCATAGGAAAAGGATCTAGCGTGTGTAAATATAGCGACATCTCGTCGGTTTCACCAAACAAAATCTAAAACACTGCAAGACCTTCTAAACCTCCCAGTACGATAAACATTTTTAGCTTATTTTAAAAACAGTCAAGGTGGTTTAAAATTAAACTAAAACAAAACGCATCAATCTTAATTGAAAACAAGTTAATTTTTTGGAAGCTTTGAAACGACTTTATTTATCCAATCCTTCTAATTTCTTCTGTGGACTACGTAATCTTAATTCAAGCTGGTATGTAATTACAGAACTAAAAGTAATTTATTCTGTATGAAAGCCAGAAACATTAGAAATAGATAATATAGAAACTAGCAAACTTAATTTAGGTGATATAATGGTGGTAAATTGAAGATGAAGCATCAATTTTAATTTTCTAGCAGTCCGCTACATTGGGATACTGCGACATGTGTGACGTTTAGGTGCTTAAAAGCATCAACGCAGCATGTCTTCATTTTTTAAAGTTGTAGTTTAAAAAAATGTTCGACATGTTGGTTTTCTAATATTATCAACGGTAAAAAAATCTTAAACAAGAGTACCTAGCAAAACCGGGAACATCATTAGAAGATACTTCAACATCAAGCCTCTCCTACTTTACCACTTCAAGATTTCAACGACGTACCTATGATGTATCCAGTACTTCTGCAATACCATTTGTGACAACATTTCACTAAGGTTTGTACTAAGCTAATATATTTCAATTTATTTCAAATTTCAAATATGATTCTTATCAAAAGTTAGTTTTTGAAACTGTGTCATTTTTACCTTAAAATAACACAAAATTCTTATAGGCCAATCCTTTTTGCCCATTCTGCTCTAAAAGTTTTTTTCGCCTAAACAGAAGCACGCTTTGAAAGCACAATTTTACTGCTGCTTTCCTTAGTAAGGATATAAAAATCTATTGGTGTTTATAACGGTTTATTTGCAAGCATTAACTCATTTCAAAAATACGGGTATGACGTATTACCATGCATCATAAAAATTCTAATTTTTTTGCAACAAAACCACCTTAGTTGACTTTTTGCAATAGAAATTTGTTTCACAAACTATACGTAATTTTTCTAGATTGTTTTCGTTCTTTTTAGTATTTGTTCTTGTAATGTTTTGCTTTCATAAAAATATAGACACCAAACACCATAATACAAAGAAAACATTCAAATTGGAAAAACTAAAATAAAATTACAATACGTTTTTTAAAAACTTTCAGAATAAATATGTATCCAAAATTTACATAAAAGCTTCTAAATGTAACCACATTAGAGCGAATCAACTTAAAACGAAACTCGTAATAATCCCTCAACTGTTTGGTAAAATAAATTATGTACTGAAGAATAAACAAAGAACTTAACGCAGTCTTCGTACTTTTATACTTCATTATAATTCACGAGTGTTACTGACAGTCTTTAAACATCGTTAAGTGTTTTTGTAAACAGGGAGATACAGCTGCTTAATAAGCTTATAAAATTCTAAAGTATTTTCGTTTGAGCAGATCTACTACATTGTAAAGCTCAAGAGATTGTTTACAAGAAGACAGCCCAATTTGTTTCCCTTACTTCCGATAGTATAATTTTTGGAACAAACGTGTTGGAAAACTTTACAAACTAAATTGTTTGAGGTTTTATTGGTAACCGACTATACAGTTTTAAGCAATCCTGGTGAAAGTCTAAACTTCAAAATTTTAGCTTAAACTTAAAACAAAAGGCAGCACGTCCACCAATATAAATTTTGAAGTTAAGCCAGCAATATTCTCAGATTCTACTGGACGACATCAGTTGTGAAAAAATAACACTAAATTGGCAATTGCATGTCATACAAACAACTTCTATTCTAGCCTTACACCGTCTAACATACCCAGTTTTAATCTTTTTGTATATAAAAACATCAAACAACAAACATACATCTGTTTGCTGCGTAGGATTTATTGATTCTTATACTGTTTTTGGAGTTTGTACTGTTGATAAATAGTAGATTTTACAAACCTTTTTGACAAAAAGCATCTACGTCTAGTTTTTTAGGCAAAAACAGTGGAAGGGTTAATGCTCATTTTAAAAGTTGAAAAAATTGAAGATCTTGAATTCTTGCGTGGCAGATGAAAGGCCTTTACTGTCTTTACATTTGAAGTGAAGAACAGCATATATGCGTGCCAAATGAACCAAAATTTTTCAAAACTTTAAGGCCAAGCCTATAACTACCCTAACATTGCATGAATATTAGGCTTATTTGAACAAGTAATAGCACTTTAAATACGTAATTTCATATAAAACATTAAGATTTGCTGTAAAATCCGCAATTCAGAAAATTACAAGGTTGATTTGGATTTTCATATAGAAACTACATGCTGGCAGTAAAGTTTACATAAAATAAAATGGATATTGTTACACATATTAATGAATGGAAAATGGCATTGGAAATTCTGCAGTTTTGCCAATATACAAAATACCAAATTCCTGGTGGATATAATAATAATTATTACTGCTCTGCATTTAAAAGACCGGCTTACACGACATTGTGTTTAATTGCCTATTTTTTGTTTAGTTTATATTTAAAATGGTACCGTATACAACATTTGTTTCAGCATACCTTGGCATAAATGCTGGAATAAGGTTTAGGCCCACAGGTTTATTACTGGTTTAAAACTTTTCTCTGAGCTAACTATATATATGTGTGTTAGGTTAACCGACAAACAAAGATAGTTTGATAAAAATGAAAAACGTTCTCCAAATATCTACAAACCAAAACACTTTTACTATCTTTCTGTAACTGCAATCTTATGAAACAAAATATGGAGGCTTCAAAATTTGGCAACTTACGAGAAGCCGTTTAGATGTTTAGTTGAGAGACCAGGTTTGTAAGCTCTACTTGTGACCAAATTTTTAAGTCTAATACAAAATGACATAAATTATACAAGCTGACGCGACGTCACGGCAACCTTAATGATTTAAAACGAAACAAAAACAGAGCAGATGTACAAACAAATGTTAAGTTAAAAATTAAATTAGTCACTAGCTGATCATTACCTTTTATCAGCTATTGGGATTAAATTGCAACGTCTTAATCGGACTTCGTTGCTAGAACAAGAAGTGTTGCATGTTTTACATTTTGCTTCCAATCTCTCAGATTATCTCCTAATTGTACATCATTTGAAATTTCCACTGAGAAAAAGTACCGATATTATAAACATTTCATTCTCCTTCGCATGAACATTGTTAGAAAGAAGGATTTTTAAAGGTCACCCTAAGTGCCTGGCGTGAAACATTTCATGGACGACTTTCAAGATACGTCTTGTGTAATAATGTTGTGCATGTTACATTTCTTTAAAAATTTACACGGTGACATTCTATTACTTTAAAAATTCGTGTTGCTACATTTTGATTTGTCTCATATGAAACTGTTTTTCGAACCACTCTCGAGAAAATTAAATATGACCCAAGAAAACTGAAAAAGCTTGTAGTTGACAATTACGTTTCCTCAACTATGAGATTTTTAGTGTTAAACAGTATTAACAAATGTTGGAACAACAGGAAGCTCGATTTGTTTTCTCAACTAACGTGTGTTAAAATCTGGCTTTAGCCAACCAAGAAAACAATGCATGATACACTAAAAGATGTTTCTAAATCCATTTTTGCTTTCAACGCTTCCGACGCTTCGAATCATTGAAAGCAAAGTAATAAAGAATACGGGCTTTTACCCTTTCTAAACAAACGTCAATGTTTACAACTTATAAACTTATTAATGCTAATTATTTTGCCAAACTCGTATCTTATTTTAATTTGCCTCCTCCTCTTAATGTACAATAGTCTCGATTACCAAAATGTAACGACTCTTTGTTGTCAATATCTTTAAAACTTTTCGCTTGCACTCAATTCTGCTTTTAATACAACAAAACATATTTTGTGTTTTGTAAACAACCAAAATACATTACTCACTGATGAAATTTGGTAAACCAAAAACAAATGTTCTTTTTTCTTCAAAGACTTTAAAATGTAATTGTTACTGACTGAATAGGCTTATAATAAGTTGATATTCTCACAAAAAATGCGGCTGCTAATTTTTGTCGAAAATGCATAAAATATTTTGATTCCGTTCAGCAAAAATTCAAATTCAAATAAGCTTGCACGATTCAACTAACTTGTTTTTGAAGTGAATAATGGTAATGAAGATTTTCATGTCCCGAAAATGAAGCTTCCGTAGTTGGTATGTTGAATGTATGTTTTAATCCTTCCGTTGAAATTGGCAATGAATAAACTGCAGAACATGAAATAATTCGACTGTTATTGTCATGCATAAGTACACAAAATGCAACACTGAACTTTATAGCTGACATTTTTTAATACAATGATAACGGTAATTACCTGTGCACCAGCTTGCGCTTCATTTGAATTGGATTGTGGAGTAGCAGAAGTTTTGGAAACATTTTCTTACTGTTTTCGTCCATTCCAGGAAAATGTGTTGTGATGTTGCAAGGTCAGCATTATATAAAGGTCGTGCGCGTTTCTAAAACATGCTAAATTATAGCAAAATACAAATGCATTAAAAATGAGATAAGAATTATTGCTTCTCTAACTGAATATAAAGTGTTGCTTACCGGATATTACCGCCATTTTCATTAAATGTGAGCAAAAAAAAACAAAGCGGTTCCAAATAAACTGCATCAGTCATATACTGAGCTTCAGATAAACGATTCCACTGGCAGCACTTTTAATTCAAGAAACAACCAATCAGGAAATTAAACTTTAACTTTCAGATCTAATTAAAAATATTAAGTTAAAAATAATAAAATATTCAAGTAAACGGTTATACTAGCATTGTATGATGAATCGTGTTTGCCAAAATCTTCCTATTTTGTGCACGTATATGTAATAGATCTTTTTTAAACTGATATTTTTTGTTTTCAGTCGCAAATGTTTTGCGAGTGGGGCGCACTACATCTCATCTCTCCATAAATCCCAGTGCATTACTGACTGATTCCTCTGTTTGCTGCTGATTTTTTCCACAATGAAGCAACTCACAATTCATACTACTGCTGTGCTGCTAGGGTGAATGACTGCTGTTGAATTTCTATGCTTGTATATTTTTCTGCTGAAGAAGTTCGGTTCAAGGACATTTCACAAAACAACGCGAACAAAAAATGTATGTATTATCGGGGATACGCTTCTCATGCAGGAGCTATGTTGCTTAGGTTTTCATCCCCGAGGCACTTTCTGAAACAATCGGTCTCTATTTTCTGTCGATTTTCGTGAATGGATGTTCATCCCATTCAAAATTTTTAAATCAAGTATGCTATACAGAAAAAAACATATAGGTATTAAGATTCCTGACCACAATTGTATTGCTTTGTTATGCTCGAATGATTTGCATCGAGATTTTATGCTTTGGGCTAATATTTAGGTAAAAACGACTAATGATCTTCACAAACCACAAACCCATTATTCGGTATTAGGTAGAATATATTATTACCTCTACCTCGCCTTGGCAGTCGCTTCAAAAGTAAAAGTTGAATAGTAGTGATAAAAATATATTTCCTGTAGCGTTGGCAATTCATAATAGCATTAGCAATGTTGCCTGTTTTGAAACAATATGACGCCACAAATTATTTTGATTTGGATAAGATCGTCGCAGGATGAGTACGATTGCAAAATAAGTGCAGTTTATTCCAGCGCTCTGTTTACTGGAATGGGATAGTGTATACACTGCAAGCAATAATGCGGTTTCTATTAAACAGAGGATGCTAACATTTTGTTACGATATATAATGAACAAAAAATACGTGTAATTAAAAAGAAACACTTGTTATGATATAAGATAACATAAGTGGTTTTAGATACATTTATTTATTATGTAAATTTTGGCATCAAGTTTGAATAACCTATATATTTTATAATATAAATTTAAAAATCATGAATCAGAAAATAAAGTAGATACGACTCAGTATGCAATGACAAATTTACTTTAAATTCCGCTTAGGTTGTACCTTAATAATGAGTAATTTAAAAATAAACAATCAAGTACATCACAACGTGTTGTTCAAACAAATTATTAGTAATTATTTATAAAAATGACGAAACTTTACGCATCTCTACAAAACAGTTAAGGTTTATATTTAAAAGAATCTGTCAGGTAACGTCATCGATTTCAACTTCTAAGTATGAAACACGACAAGTTGTTCATTAGCCAACAACTAGCATCAAACCACGCCAAAACGCTTTAACTTAATTTTTGAATAAAACAGATAAATTTGCTTAAAACTAAATTCATACAAAGATTTAAGTCTATCACTAAACCAAGCTTTTTTGTTTTGTAGCTACAATACGAATATATCTTTTTGATCCGTGTAATCCTTTTCGGTGGAAATTTCAGCATAACTTGATTAATCATAATTACATGATTAAAAACCTTAACATCAATATTAAAACTTGTATAACTACAGATAAAAGATCATTCAGATATATAATATTTTTGTGATACAATTTGCATTTTGATGAATTGGAGGTAAGCAAACTATCTAATATATTGACAGACTGCTACATTGAGTCATTGCAATATATCCGACGAACTGGTGTGTGACGTGCATGTACCACAAAATTCGGCATTTGTCAATACAAAAAGTCTGGTCAAACGATATTTTTGACATTTCGGTTTCCTGATATGTCCGACTATAAAAAACCATTAGACTACAGTTACTTGCAAAACAGATAATTTTATCAAGCGTTTTTTTAAAATTTCATGCTTCTATTGTTCAGGGTTTTTAAGAAGTGTCTAGTAGTTCCGCCAACATTTGTGACAACGTTTCACACCAATCTATATTAATGCAAATAATTTTAGGTTTTTAAATGTTTTATTGCAGTAATTGCCAAAGTTTAGTATTCGGTATTGTGTCATTTGTCACCTTTTAAATAACACAGTATTCCAGGTTATTAATTTCTTTTTGCTTATTTTGTTATCAAGTTATATACAGCCCTTAACAAAAGTCAGTTTGAAACGAACACAGTTTTACAACTTCAACTGTGCTTGTGTAAGCAATGTGCGTTTGATTGTAAAAATTGATAAAGCAATCTCTTGAGTAATCCATTGTATTTATAATATTTTCACAAATGTGTTTTTTCAATATTCGGGCAACTCTTCTAGCTTACAAGAGAGTTTTCACCTTCCTGGGCAACAGCTATTTTTATTGAAACTCATTACAAAACTCAGGCGTTTTAGGATAATCTGGAAACTTGCACGTATTCATACTGCCGATACGGTGCAACAAAATTGTGAAATATGTATTCAATCTCATAAAATGCGTCACTCCAGAAATGTCAACGTCAACCAACGCATTCATTTATGGTTTTTAGGAAAATTCTCAGTTACCAAAAAAAACGTCGTTTGAATTATTGTACGTTTCCGGGAAATCGGTTTGTACGAACCTCCCACCACCGATCATTTATTAAATCGGATGCAAATGCGTAGACATTTGTTTTAAATTTTTGGGTGACAGTGTCTCATCAATAATGATTACAAACAAATTGTAACAGTGCTTACAAAACGGATATTCAGATACTTACAACATAAAAGAAAAGATAAGCCGGTTTGGTTTCCTCAAGTCCAGATATGAATCTTTAGTATAATTGTGTAGCAAAACCTCACAAACTACATTGCTGTGAATGTTATAATATAACCATAGGTTTTTTTGTGATCCAGGTAAATATCTAAACTTCAATTTTTTCTTACAGAGACCAGAACTCTTAGATTGGGAGAAACCCTTGATCATTTCATCTGCCTTTTTGAGGACATATTTGCATCTGCTAGTGCAAAATGACAACTTGAGTGACACACGTGAGACGCAAGTTACGGAAGCTTTCAAATTTCGATTCCTCATGTGGCAAAAGAAAAGACTAACCGAAAAGTTTTGCAAAAAATTCTGTTTTGCTTGACCGAGGCTCCACTTTACCATCTTTTTACAAAAATCTGAGTTCACGTGTTGCCTTTACTTCCTTCCTAACGTTTACGTTTCGTTGGTTGACATTTTTAAAAACTTAATATCAATATTGTTCAGCAACAATGAGAATTCAACTAATCTAGCAAGATTAAGCTAACTTAATTTTGAAGCAAAAGAGGGAAAATAGGATTTTGATGTCCGGGGAGCGAAGATTCCTTTGGTGGTCGGGTAACCGCATGTTGAATCCCTACATTAAAATTAGACTATGTGTAAGCTGTAGAGATAAAAACATCCAACAGATATTTTTATACTTTATAACACAAAATGCAAAATTAAGCATTTTAGCAAATGTTGAATGAAATAATATAGACAATCACCTTCAACAGCAGCTAATGCTTTTTTTAAAATTTGATTGTGGATGAGCAGTGAACTTGGAAACATCTTCCTACATTCTACGTCCTCTTCACCCAATAGGTTCGTGATGTTCAATGTCATCAAGGTAACCACTATTGAAGTCATGTGCCTTTCCAAAATTATACCAAAATTCTAATGTATTAATAATGCGGCAGAGAAGATTGCATCTCCATTTAAACGTAAATTGTTGCTCACCTGATTTGATCACCAAGTTAAGTATTTTAGATTGGCAAATTTCCATTAAGTGTGAGCAAAAAATATATTTAAAGAAAATAATACACCAGTTAAATGCTGAGCTTATGCTTTAAGTAAACGATTCACCTAGCAGCCTAGCAGCACTTCTAATTCACAAACCAATCATTCAGAAATTCAAACTTTCAATTTCAACTCTGGTGGTTATGAAAATCTTGAGTAAAAAATATTAATTTATTGACGTAAACAATTATCATTAAATTTTCTGATGAATCCTATTTGCTAGTATTTTTCAGTTTTGTGCACTTCTAAACATTTATTAATTTTTAAAACTGATATCTTTTCTGGTTTTCAGACAAATTTAAAAATGATTTGTATTTGTACCGCACCACAGCTCTTTCGTGCACAACTACCAATGCAACACTGGCTGCTTCCCCTATTTTTTCCTCAAGCTTCTTTCACAATCCAGCATCTCACAATTCATACTGCTGATGCGCTGCTGGGGTGAATGCGTGCTGTTGAATTTCTCTACTTTTTTATTCTTCTGCCGACCAAGCGCGGTTCAAGGACATTTCACAAAATACAAAACGAAAAGAGAATATGTATATATTATCAAAGAAACGCTTCTCAGGCTGAAGCTATATTGCTTGGTTTTTTTTATCCCGCAGGCACTTTCAATAATGATCTGTCTCTATTTTTGTCTATTTTTGTGAGTTGATGCTCATCTCATCTGAAATTCGTTAATCCAGTATACTCCACAGAGAAAAGTATATAATAGGATGCCTTACCACAATTTTTGTTTCTCTACGTGCTGATGATTTGCACTGATAGTTTTATCCTCCGGGCTGACACTTAGGTAGAAATGACTAATGATCCGCACTAATCTATTATTTTGATCTGGGTAGAATATAATTTTACCTTAACTCCACCGTTGTAGTCGCATCAAAAGCAAAAGTTGAGAAAAAGTTGCACAAAAGATTTTTCCTGCAGCGTTAATAACAATGTTGCCTCCTTTGAAAGAATATCATGCCAGGTAATATTTATATCTGGTTGAGAGTGTGGCAGGATGAGTACGATTGCGAGACAAATTCAATTTATTTCACCGATCTGTCTGAATAAGCTTTCTGCGATTGGAAATGGGATTGCATATTCACTGCAAACTTTTATGCTGTCTCTATTTATTAAAGGAAAAATGCCAACATTGTGTGACAATACGTAATGCGCAAAAAAGCGCATAATTTTTTGTCGACTTCCGTCAAATTCGCTTGGCACTTTGACGTAATTTTTATATGCATGAAACATGCAGCATGATGCTGGAAAATTAAAAACTGGATGATGTTGACAACTTTCAAGATATCTATAAATTAACAATCAATACCAAAATTGAATTTTTTAAGTAAGGGTGCTGTTGTTTTTGCACAAATGTCATGCATGCTTTTAAAATTGTCATATTCAATCAAATTGTAAAAATATATGCATTAAAATAATCAGTTTTAATGCTTTGTTTTCGGAGAAGTTTCGTCTTTCAAAATGATGACTGATGAGATATTTACCAAGGTACATAACCAAGCGACAGATTTACCTTCAGCTTTGCATTAATTCAATTTATTAATAAGCAATTTTATACAATGGAAATAAAGTGAACACTTGGTTTTATTATTTATTAGATGAACAAAAACATTAAAAATAAAGCAATATAAACAATAGAATTATCATTAACATCCGCATACAAGCACGCTCAAGTCTTATTAAACTGCTTACACTTTGGCCGTTTCGTGTTATTCCATATGTTCTTGAATTACACAGTTGTTTAAAACTGCTTATGCAAATAACCGCACCTTGATTAATTACCACTTGTAAAAAAATATTTATCACGCGTATACTCAACAATTCGTCTCCTGTTTTGATATTTGTAGGCTTCAACAGGTCCAAACAAACTTGCTGTATATATAACTTTACCTTTCAAATATGATTTTACTGAACTAAATTAGCAGCAATATTTTCAAAACCCATAGAGACAAAAAAAGGATCTAAACCCCCTCTGGAAAAATGGTTTGCATCTTTAATATTTTATTTCACTTTTATTAGGCTTTATTACTCAAAAGGACACCTATTTGTGTGCCAGGAGTATCCAGAGATGTGATATACCGATACTAGTAACCTTAGGGCGTAGCTTACGAATCCGTATTTTGTTTTCTGCAAAAAATAATGTTTTGACCTTCTACAGTAGAATTTATGTAGAACGTGCAAACCGTATTTGACGCAGTCATACTCCTAGATAACTGCGCTATCAAACCATAAAATATTTGCATGGGCAACGTTATGCTGGTTCATAGACTGATAAAAAATCCCGTATTACTGGTAGCAGCCGTTTACATATTTCAGCATCCATTAAACTTACATACTGAATTTGTTATGGCTTTTAAAAGCATTTAAATAAAAGTTACATTATTTTTAAAATTGCGTAAAAAAGCAATCAAGGAAGTCCTCCAGTAATAATTTAATAGTAATTATATAAATAACTACCACTTAGCGGTGGTGTGGAAGCACACCTAATCATGGGATTTCAAAATACTTGCAAATCCATTCTATTTTGCTGCTGTGATTTTTATATCAATTTGCTCATATATCCATAGAAATAACCCACCAAATATCGACTTTATTGTCCAGTATAACCAGCTATCAACATCCCGCGTGCGTATTATGAATTGTTGAGTAGAATGGAACGGTATAGCCAGTCAGCTGATCACGTGACACCCTGCAGTATACACCCTCATGTCTTTTATCAATTCATAATGCGCACGCGGGATGTTGATAGCTAGTTATACTGGACAATATCCAATACTACAAAAAATATGAAAAACTTGTAGTTGACGATTACATTACACCAACTATGACAATATTTTAATCGATAGTAATTAATATATTTTGGGACATACAATAGCCTTATAGACTTCTGTAAACTTACGTCTGGCCATACCAACAAGTGATATGATATATTGATGTTTGTTTTCTTAATCCGAACAAATGCTGCAATGATTGCTGTCTAGCATCATGATATGGTTTGGTGTCGTAAATATTAACGAGTATGATTATGCTTGTCTGCTTGTTTGCCCTCCTATGCGTTTCAGTCTTAAAGCTGTTTTTAATATGTTTTTAAAAATGTTTTTGTTAATTATGGGCGTAAAAGAATAAATGATATGAAAAATTATATCATTTACAAATGCAAGCCTTCATTATAACGAGCACTTGTTCTGGGAATTTCTTTTAGCGACTTGTAATTGCAGCTGTAATACACCAATTCTAAATAGCAATTACAAATTAAATTGTAGCTGACATAAACACTTTCTCCCGTTCAAAGACATAGACATATAGAACTTAGGAAAAAAATTAATGAACGTTATCGAGCAAAATCAGTGAAAGTTTACTGTGTGTAAAGCTGAAGACTACATTTCTTCAACTATGTCAATGTTTTAGTGACATGGAGCGGGAAATCGATACCAGTGGGGGGAGTTTAGAAGAAGCTTTAAGAAATTTTCTTGTAATTATTTATTACATCACAGAAAACACATTGTTTGCAAATTTTGTTTACAAAAGGGTAGTGAAAAACTGTTCAGTTTCGGTCATTACCAAATGTATGTAAAAATTTTTTAAAAATAAATTGAAAAAGTAGGTGTTTCTGAAAATGCTTAAGCATTATTCCTTTTTATAATTTAGATTTGCTTGAACTCGAATAAAGTTTTGTACAAGGGATGGGTTTTTCATATCTGATTAAAATTTTGGAACCTGAACTAAGCCTTCTTACGTGAAACGGTATAATCACATTTAATAAATTGACTCAATTGCCATACACCGTTTCAAACCGGCTCTTGTCTAATAAAACAAGCTTGTATAAAAGTTACTAAAAAATGCAAACAGCACATGTTTCAATCTCTGTTATACTGATAGTACTAAAAGGGTTTTTGAGGAATGTCACGGAAAAACCCCACTCCAGTAACGTAAACAACATTGCTTTTTTCAAAAACAAGACTCACAGCGGGCTCATCGCTCCCAAGCAAGCCTACCTGCGATTAATAATTTTGCCAAATTTAAGTTACTTCTTGCATTTGGAATTTTCATTGCATCTTTGGGTAGAAAAAATATACCTTCCTGCATTTTTATTAATAATTTCTCAATATAAATTTGTTGAAAGGAAACCACAAACTACATTGTTGTGGTCTAGATACACATTTGGATAAGGCATTGAACTTGCTGTCATTCCACACCATACTTATATTGGTAGGTAGCACATTACTGTGGGTATTTTACTTATTTATTGCATGTAAGCTCTTCAAACCGCAACTTGTGAACCTAACGTTAGTTTAATGCATTGAATACATGTTTATGATCATCCCGAACTCCCGACACTGAGTTATTAACAATCGATAAATTTTTTTGCGAAAGCATAAATAGTAAAATCTTTTCAATGCTAAACTTCGGTGCCTTACAATGCAGTTACTGTTGCCATTTGCAATCACATTTTGAAAAATTGTCGCCAGTTTAAAGAATTTTTTACCAGTCTAGTAAAATACCGGAAGCCTTCATCTTATCAATCTGCGCTTCTACGTTTTGTGATTATCAAACCACTATAACTATCTAACCCCTCGAAATTTCTTCTGTGGACAACTTATGCAGAATTTGATTGAGCGTAATTAAATGATTTAAAATCTTAAATTCTATATAAAAACTAGAAAGTCTATAACGAGAATATCATTTGGAAATTACCAACCATTTTTCTGTGATTAAGTAATAATAAATTTATAGTGAACCAACTCTAGTTAGCGGGAAAATATTGACAGTTCGCTACATTAAGTAACTGCACGAATTGTTGCTCAAAATGCATATACGCAAACGCAGCATTTATGCATTTTAAAGGTCTAGTTTAAGGATAGTTTCAGCTTCGAAATTTAAGCCTCGTGATAAACTCGACGATAAAAAACATTAATGCAACTAATTGCAAAATGGAAAGTCATTCAGCGTTTTCTTAAATTTCAAGGCTTTCTGTTTATTTGCTTCAGGATATCTACAACATATCTAGTAGTTCCGCGAACATTTGTGCCACCATTTCATTAGGGTACACTGCAATGCAAAAACTACGGTTTAGCTAACCTTCTGCAAACTTTTTATTATCAAAATCACATACTTAACGTAGCTTCACCTCATTTTTTCAGTAATTGTTTCTTGTGATGTATACTGTTTTAAAACAACTAAGACAAAGAGTCCCATACTATGCAGCAAAACTGCAAACAAGCAACTACATGCAAAATAATAGGACTTAAAAGGGCGTAAAAATCCCCATAATGCAAATCAATTACACTATACTTTTCCTAAAGCATTCACATTACGGTTGACCAATTTACTGAGTAAAATCGAGTGCACCCATCAACTCTTATGGAAATGAAAACATGTGCTAAAAAGTTTTGAGTATATGGAAGAACTCAAGTGAACGTTTTACAAAACGTAAGCTAATTTCTTTTTTTAAGTTCCGATAATGAATTTGTTGGTACAAAGATGTTGCAAAGCTTCACATACTACATTCCTGTGATTATTATTGGTAACCAGCTTTACCGTTTTTTGAAACCCAGGTGAATGTCCAAGCTCATAGCAAAAAACAACATTTCAGCCATTATAAATTCTGAAGATAAACCAGCAAGAATTGCAGGTTGCAGAAGTCATCGTCAGATGGTAAAAACAACCAAGAAACAAATTGACATCATATTCTGTTCTGGCCTAGCATGGTATAAGATAATCAGCTTAAATGTTTTTTATATAAGAACATTAAACAGCAATCATACATCTGTTTGCTGCACGGGAATTATTGATTTTTGTACTGTTTTTAAAGTTTGTGCTGTTAAGAAACAGTGAGTTTAACAAACCAGATTGAAAGTAAACACGTACGTCCTGTTTTTACACACGACAAGTGAAAGGGTAAATGCCTCTTTTAGAAGATGAGAAAAACTGAAAATCTTGATTCCTCCTGAGCCTGAAGAAAAATGTGTACTTGTAATAAAGAGTATTATGCATGCGTGTCAAATGAACCTAACTTTTAACAGCAATAAAACCTAAGCCTGTACTAATGCTAACACCGTATAAATAGTATGCTCAATTTAGCGTGTAATATAAATTCAAATACGTATTTAAGTACATATTACAGTTTGCTGTAGAATCAGCCATATCACACTACAATTCTAATACACAGTATTCTTCCTAAAATATTCACACTACTGTTGACAAATTTACGGAGCAAAATCGACTTATCCATCAACTGTTGTGAAAACGTAATATATTATATGCTAAAGAATTAATAAGAACTAAACGCAGTCCTTGTGGTTTTACTTCTCATTGTTATTCACGAAAGCCGTAGGCAAAACCTCTTACAGGAACATTAGATACCGGAAAACCTACTTTTATACACGAAGATAATGCTGCTTAATAAGGTGATAAAGTTTAAGCTATTTTCGTATAAGCAGATCCGAGTATATGTTAGAACTCAAAAAATCGCTTAAAAGAAAACACAAGCTCATTTGTTTTCCTACGTTCCGATAATAATGTAATGGTACTAATTTATTGCAAAACTTCACAAACTACATTGTCGTGAAATTTATTACAACCAACCATATGTTTTTTGGCAATCCAGGTTAAAGCACAAATTCCAAAAAAAAATTCTTAAACCTCACAAAAAGTTACATCTCAGCTATTGCAAATTCTGAAGATAAACCTTAGAGTTGCTGTTCATCATCATTTGTGAAAAAAAAACAAAATCAGCGTCAACATCTTCGAAATTCTGTTTTAGCCTCACACCGACTTACATAAACAGCTTAAATCTTTTCTTATAAGAGAACATTAAGCAGCAAACTTACATTTGTTTGTTGTATGGGGATTATTGATTCTTGTATTGTTTTTGAACGTTGTACTGTTATTCAATAATAGGTTTGACAAAATTGTATTGACAAATACAAACATCTCCGTTCTTTTGCACGAACGGTGGAAGGACAAAGTTCACTTTGGTAAGTTTAGAAAAGATGATAACATTTGTTCCTCCTGCGACAGGAGAAAATAGTCTATATGCAATAAAGAGCAGCATACGTGCGTGTTAAATGAACCTTTTGTTTTTAAAACTTTAAAATTTAAGCCTGTGGCTAACATATCAATGAATAAATATTATATTCGATTTAGCATACTATAATTAAATGTAGGTGGGGTTTTTCATCACATGTAACGAATTGCTTTAAACCTGTGTATGCAGTTATATTAACCCCTCGGAAATCGATTTTTATAGAGAAAATTAACACTTGCAGTAGTAATTATACAAAATACAGTGGATATATTTATACTCCGCAAAGAGTGACAAATGACAGTTGGTAATTTTAAAATATTATAATACTCAAAGCTCATGTAGTTTCAGAAATCAGCAAACTTAATTTCTGTGATGTACTGGCGATAAAAAATTCAGCAATATTTTCTAAATATTAGAGGACTGCTCTAATGAGTTACTAATAAATAATATTGTGGCTGAAGAGCCATTCACATGCAATTCCAATTTTAATTAAAACACGAATTTCCATTTAGAGGCTACCGGAACATCGTAAAACGTTTACAAAATGATGCAGATACGCTGCATGAGAAGCCAATCGTATGACCAAAGAAACTTTTACGTATGTTCACACGACTTAAATGTGGAAGAAAATCCAAGATTGCTTCTATAGTTCAATTAAGAAAATAAAATTAATCTTCACAGTCATGATTTAAAAAAACAAATTCCTATACTGAAGTACTGACCAATCTAAATACTTCCCTTTTTTCCTACCCAATCTAAATAAGTGCCTTGTTCCTATTCTCCCTGTAGGCCAAAATCTACCACTCACAGATCAAACTTGGTTCTTTGTTTTTTCTACGATGATCTTAAAACGTTATTACCACTGACTAAACAGATTTAGTTGCGTTTCTCTTAGGGAGGGTAATCAAAAAAGAGAAATGAACTTATCTAGAAAGATTAAACTAACTTGTTGTTTTTGAAGCTAAAGGAAATAGTGAAGATTTTGATGACGCCATAGTGATGATTTCATTGCTGGTTGGTTGAGTGTATGTTTTGATTCTTCCGTTGGAATTGGCAATATTTGAGGTATTTGGGATACACATATCCGACTGCTGATTATCATTCACATACTTTAATACAGAATTGCAAAATTGAGTATTTTAGTAAAATATTTCTGCAAAATTATATGGCAAATTACCTTCTGCCAGCTTGTGCTTTATTTGAATTCGATTGTGAAGCAGCAATAGGGTTTAAAACATTTTCTTACAATTTTTGTCCTCCCCGCGTCTCTTGTACGTGATTAATGTTTTGCAGTCATCATTATTAAGGTTGTTTGCCATTCCAGAACTTGCCAAATTATAACAAAATGCAAAATACAATTAAAATTATGATAAAAATTGCATCCCAACTTAAATATGAAATGTTGCTCACCTTGTATTTACGCCATATTAGGTAATATTTATAGGTTAGTAGACCTCCATTAGGTACGAGCAAAAACATATTTTCTAATAACTGCACAAGTCACAAGTTCAAAGATTCCGCTGGCTGCACTTCTAATTTTAAAAAACCAGCCATTCAGGAATTTAAAATTTTAACTCTAGTGTTTATGACTTTGGCTTTGGCTTAAAACTTTGGCTTAAAAATAATATGCTATTGACGCACACATTTGTAAGCACATATTTGATAAATTGTTTTAATATTATCTTTTTATTTTGTATACTTAAATTGTTTTCAAGTTTCAATTTCAAAACTGATATTTTGCTGGTATTTAGTCAAACTTAAAAACCGTGTGCGAGTGGGGCGCACCACATCTCATCTCTGCACAAATACCAGTGCATTACTGACTGCTTCCCCTATTTTCTCCTCAGGCTTTTTTGACAGTCAAGCGACTCACAGTTTCTTTTGCTGCTGGGGTGAATGCCTGCTGTTGAATTTTTTCTCTGCTTGTATATTCTTCTGTTGAATACGTTCGGTTCAAGGACATTTCACAACACAAATACATAAACAAAAAATGTATTATCGAAAGAATGCTTCTAATGCTAGGACTATAATGCGTAGTGTTTTATCCCCCAGGCACTTTTTGTAACAATTCTTCGCTGTTTTTTGTCCATTTTTGTAAGTTGATGTTCACCTTATTTGAAATTCTTGAATTGAGAAGATTCCACGGATGGAGGAATTGAGTAGGATGTAAACATGCATGACCGCAGATTGTATTGTTCTGTTACGCCCTGATCATTTGAACTGAGATTTTATGCTGCCGGCTGACACTTAGTAGAGATGACTTATGATCTTCACAAACCCATGACTGTGTACTAGGTAAAAAATATTATTACATGAACCCCGCCCTGCCTGTCGTTTCTGATAGATAAGATATTTTTCCTGTAACGTTGGTAATTCATTACTGCGTCAACAATGTTGCCTGTTTGAAACAATACCATGCCAGATAATATTTTTATCTGGTTGAGCATGTGGAAGGATGAGTACGACTGCAAATTAAGTTCAGTTTATTTCAGTGCTCTGTCTGAATAATCGTTAAACTGGAATGTAACTGCATATAAAATGCAAATTTTTATGCTGTGTCTATTAAACTTATGATTTTTGCATTTAGTTACGATACCTTATGAGCAAAAAACGTATCATTTATTTCCAAGTTTGCCCCGTAAAACAAAATCGAATGAGTATCCGTAATATTTTTATGCATTGAACAATTTGACAACGGTATATAAGTTCATCAATCAACTATAAATAAAATGATAATTTTCTTGTGCTCACGACAGTCGACATTTTATTACTATTCTAACGGTAGTTCTCAATACTGTTGTATTTTGCTGCGCAAACACATTGCTGGTGAAAAGGAATACAACTTTGTATTATTTATTGTCTAAATTCAATGAAGCATGCAGATTTTTTCGGTACACAAAGAATTCTTTGAAAAGTTTACGGGAAAAATGGGTCATATATTTTTGATAAGTTTTTGCAGATAAGAAATAACTGATAAAATATTTATGTTTAGGAATATAACCATGTATATATAAGTGGTGCAAAATATGGCTTGGAAGTGAAAGGAATCTGTTTAGTCCCACCTACTGGCCTAGTCAGTACTGGTAAAGTGTTTATTAAAATTGGAACATATCAGAATAAATGTGCGAACCGAATCCTGAGGCTGTCAAGATAAGATAATGCTCCGGTTGATTTTACATTACGCAAACATGCTGTCTGCAGTTCAAGCTCGGTAAGTATGATTTTCAGATAATCAAGCTGCTATTCAACACTTTCATTTGAAAGGTGCTCCAGATTTATGTATTCTTGTTTGATACATGTGGTATTGCTGATTAGATATATGAGAGCAATAATTCTGTTCAGTTTTTAAACGTATATTTGTGCGATTTTGAACCTAATTTGGATTCAAACTTAAAACCCCATTGTCAGAGTTATTGCTTTATACGTAGTTAATTTTTCTGTGCAACAAAAAATATGTACAGCAACATGGCAACAGCCAAGGAAGCGGACCACTCCCCACTAGATTTTAGGTATTCCGAGAGATTTACTTCTGGTGTAAGTTTAATGTTAATTTTAAATCTGAAAAGATAAGATTTGTTGATAAGAATTGTGCGTCAAATCGTTTTAATATTACTTTAGATGCTACAAGAAAATCGAAACATTGAATGGAAACTTGAAAAGTTTGCCATACTCTGTTCGGACAAAGATTTAATTCAAGATCAGCAGCTTCAAATTGAATTGGGCGAGTCAATTGGAAAGAAATGCGTATTCAGGTTTAATCTGGAGGTTGAGGAGGTAGAAAATAAGGATTCAATCGACAAACTAACCGCTGAGAAAAAATCTTGGATAGGCTTTTACGCTAAAATGTTAAGTGGGGCAGTAAACAAAACTTGGTTAAATTTTACGGTTCAGGCTAAGGGAAAAACTCGTGAAACGTCCATTTATCGTCAGTTAGGTAATTTGGATTCTGATTTGTTCATGCTGGTATCTCTATAAAAATGCAAATCAAATTTTAATACATACAATAGGTATCACCAAATATATAGCTGGAAAATCGTGCTGGGGATGGGAGAAATTTATTCCCCTGAAAGCCAACAAATTCACACTTCCACTTGTTGACGATGCACTGATTCTACAAATTGATTTGGACTTGATGGTGAATGAGCCAAATGCTATTTCCAGCAACCACAAAGAACAAACAATTGTTGAAAAAGGTCTTAAGAATTTTAGCACCAGCGTTTTGAAACTGCTTACGGAATTCTACGATGACATGTCTTTGTCAGACATTACGCTTACTTCAAAGGATGGCAAACAATTTAAACTGCATCGCGCTATTTTAGCAGGTTCTGTAAACTTTAAACTGTGTTCTTCATTTTATTCAAATAAAGCATCACAACATAATTTGTTTAAAATTTGCAGTAAGATCCCCTGTGTTTTTGGCTATGCTACGCTCCAAAATGAAAGAGTCAGTTGAAGGAGAGATACAAGTAGATGACTTGAGTGGCGACACACTTAAAGTATCTCACTTACATTTCAGAACGGACCTCTCTGGGTCGTTCTGTAAGAGCTTAGCACTTGCCTTACTATTTTGCAGCTTTGCACTAACAATGCTGACGTGGCCCAGTGGCATGAGCGTAGGGCTTGAGGTAGTACAGTGTTAAGGTCATGGGATCGATTCCCGGCTGGGGCAAACTTTTTTGTACACAAAATATATATAGTACTGCTTTTTTTTGACGAATTAAGCTGAATCTTGGCATGTAGACTAATTAATGGGTGGGGAAGGTTAGCAAAATTAACCAATTACCCCTGGGGGGTAGGGCTTATCCCCCAGGGGTAATTTTTCACAGTTTTGCTCTGATTGAGCTCAAATTTGGTATGTAGACCAATTGAAGGGTGGGAAATTCAGCCAAATTAACCAATTACCCCTGGGGGTAGGGCTTATCCCCCAGGCGTAGTTTTTCACAGTTTTACTCTGATTGAGCTCAAATTTGGTATGTAGACCAATTGAAGGGTGGGGAATTCATGCTAAAATTGTCGCCAATAATTTTTCGCTGGACGTAGTTTTACAACTTACAACAAGTATTATTTTTAAAAATGTCAATTTCTGATGTCAATTTTATAAAAAATCAACACTGCTGTCCATTTTAAATATAAAGTCAACGCTGCCGTCTACTTTGAATAAAACATAATTTATTCTCCCGTTTTTTAAATAAAAAAGGTTGATGGTAAATTGACTGGGTGGGAATTTGGTTGGGCATAACCATCAGCAAACCGGTAAGCCTTTTGGCTATCGTTTTAGTAGTTTCGGTTAACCAGGAAGGTTACCGCTTTTAACCATGAAGGCTAAACTTTTATAATTGAGAAGTGACTGGCCAACGAACCAGCCATGTTTAGCCCTTTCTAAATTGATGAGAGTAAACCGAGAAGGTTTACATTCTTAAAGAAAGAGAATTTTGAGTTGCTTGGGTTCTCAAAAAGAGGACACCGAAGGAAAAGAGAACCACTATTGAATTTAAAGTGGGTGAGTTAATGAAAAAGGATTTCCGGTTGAATTTGTATTAGTTAAAATCTGGAATACGGACCCGAGATTGACCCTGGGTAATTCAACAAAACTTATTTAACTAATTCAACGAGTTAAATTAGAGGATGCCTCTTTAGAGTGATCGGAAATGGTTTCCATACATGGTTTAAAAGTTTTGATATAAGTATTTAGCTCTAGATGCCATCAAATTGTATTTTGTTTTGATGGCAAAACGGGCTTAGGACTAGTTAGTGGAATACATTTATTCCGGTCTTGTTCCATCGGAATGGTGTAAGCCTGGCATTATCGCAGAATTTACTTATGCCGCCGGTAAGTACCAACTGACCGAGCTGTTGGAATTTTTGGACAATAATTTGTCTATCTACTGCACGGAGAAAACAGTCGTTAAGCTACTTGGGTTGGCTAACAAGTTAGAGCTACAAAACGCTGAGTCTGGGTTGAAACAATTTTTGAAGATGATGATGGTCAAGACAATTGAAACCGAGGATTTATTGTCATTTTTGCGCGACCCGGAAGACCAGTAACCCTAGTCCAATCTAAGTTTTGAGTATATTAAAAACCTAGTATGGATTTAAGAATTACATGATAAAACAGATATGTAAACTTAAACTTATTTTATGTCAAAATGTAATATGAAGCAAAGAACAAGTGCTCTGCAAGAATTGGATACATTCAGTTGAATTAGAAACACAATACACGACCTGAAGTGAATTTTGTGTAGTTAATGAAGGTACGTTGCAAATCTTCCAAAAAATCCAAAAAAGTTGAAGGTACATAACTCAATTCAATAGTGACTGAGGAAATTTGAGTAAAACTGAATATTAATATTCTAATATCTTTTATGCAATAAATTTTGGTGTTATTGTTATTATGAATGTTTTGTTATACTTGTAAGTCCTGTCAGTACAAGATACATGATAAAAATTGTGCCTACTAAATTTATTAAAATAGATCACATAAATCAGATAGTTTATCTGAGATTATTAATTTCAGTAGTTAAATCACAAATTTTATTAAATTGAAGTTTATATTTAACTTCAGTTTTAGAACGTTTTACATATTTACAGTGACTTATGTGGAGCAAGAACCAACAAATAATGCATTTCATTGTTGACGAGCATTTGCTTTGCTTTTTATTAACAAGTTGCTTTGAGAATTATTGTAATAGAAGAATCGAAAAAAATTATGTACATTTGAAGATTTTTGGACAACAGTTATTACATTTAACTGCTGACATTGTGCTCTTATGTTCAAAATGTATTAAATAAGCAGGAAGGGTACATTTACAGAAAAATGATTAATTATTCTGTTGCCACGAAACACACCAGTAGAAAGAGATAGGAAATTCCATACTAAATCAGTGTTTTTTTCTCCCAAATTTTGTAAAATCACTAGCACATATTGCACAAAACACTTACTTGAAAGCGAAAACTTTTAAATTCCTAACAACAATGTTCCTATAAACAACCAGCTATTTAATATTTCAAAAATTTTCTCCAAACGAACAACATTTTACTTTTAATATTTTATATTTTACTATCTAGTTAAGCATACGTTTTCCTTCTCACTAAAAATTTAATATTGCTATCCAAAGGCCATGCGTTATTGCACTTCCTTCTGAGGGGAGGAAACTCAAGGTTAGCCTTTCCTTATAAACGTACCAATAAATATTATGAAGTTCTTAGTTTTATCAGCCTATGATACATTTCATTGTTGATTTGACGTAGAGACTCTCTTTGGAACAAATGTTTGAATTTATCCGTTGAATCGAAATTTGACTTTTGCATTTCTGAAAAAGATCTTCATTATCTGATTCAAGCGCAACACATTTTGCATGTTATTATTGATTGGGTGTACTAAAATGCTGTATGGATTTCAAATGTGTGTATAATATATGTGTATTTATAGTTTGCACACTTCATTTTTGTTCTACTTAACTATTACTGTAAACTATTTTAAATAAAAAGCCGCAACGGAGTTAATTTGAACAACAACGACTCACTTCCATAAACACGTTCAGTCATTGTTTCCTGAAACAAAATTTAAAAAATGATATTATATATACTATTTGTTATATACACAGTTTCCATTTTGGTGCATATTAGATTCTTTGTAATGGAACAGTCTTAAGCAAGATATAAAGTATTTAGTTTGAAATTCTTCCTTACCTGATTCTGCGTTCTTCAACGAATGTTCTGCAACACAATCTTTAGATGACCTTTACTCATGATGATATCTACTTGCTACAGAAATTTAGAATAATATACAGAAAGGAAATTCTACGTTCTACACTAGCTAGCACGACCAGTAAAATCTGAGCGTTTTTTACAGAGCACAGTAAGTGACTACAAAGCTTAGACATATGTAGAACGAAAGAAAATTATTTAGTAGTTGTGTTTGTTTTAGTTGTCCATAGCAACTTTCTTCAAATTGTCACATTTGACGTCAATCGCGTTTACACGACGAATGTGCTATATGGATGCTCAAGCTTCAGACAATCATAATCGGCTCCCTCCAAACAAAATATCGATTTTCCAATAGTTTCATTACTTCACATCTTGAATACGTTACACAACACGAACAAAGAATTTATCGTACTTTGTCGTAGCCAAAGAGAAATGTTTGTGAAAACGTTTCCCAAATGTGTGGTGTATTATGTGCAGAGAAATATAATATGGTGAGCATTTCGTGTATGTGTTTTTGTCTTTGTATATTCACTAGACTAACGAAGTCGAAACTTTATATACTGACAACTGTTTCTTATACAAATTTTTAAATGCTCTCAAAAGTACAAATAAAACATTTATTGAATTTCCAAAGTAAGTTTTACACACAATTATTAGTGCAAACAGAATTTAAGTTGAGTACGCCAAAAAAGCTAAAAGGACGAAAAGTTGAATGTGAAAATTTTATTGAACTCTACTCTTAGGGCAGTCCAGGGGACACGGGAGAACTCTGCGTCCATGACGCAAAACTCGTCGTCATCTAATACGCAGAATACTGCGTCATCGACGCAGAATGCTGCGTATAGCAGAAAAATTGGTCAATTTTGCAAAAATTTGCAGTTTTTTACCCGCCACGCCCCTAAACGTGCCCACCACGCCTACTTTTTTTCACCATTTAAAAGTTTAAAAATTTCTAATTTTTTTCAGGGGTTTTGAGATAATTCCGTTTGAAAGTTAAACCTTAAAACTGATTTTACGACGCAGAATTTTGCGTCCTTGCAAACTGGAGGGTCCTCCAGTTTGCATAAATAACGTTTAATGTCCTAAATCTAAACTTAATACATTTTTGTTGTTTGAAGATCTGATTAATGCCTATTTGCGTAATGAATGCAATATAGCATATGCAAAATATCTTTGCTTTACAAATTCCAAGCTAAATCATCAAATAGTAAATGCATGTATATTCGCATGGACAACATTATCAATTTGTAAATATAGAAGAGATGGCCAAGGCCGCAGAATACTGTATCTTCAAATAATGTGTTTGTTATTGTACCAAAGACGTAGAATTCTGCGGAAAAGACGCAGTATTCTGCGTTTTCGATGACGGCGAATTTTTCATCATGGACGCAGAGTGCTGTGATGTCCCCTGAACTGTCGGGTACCACTTCTCATAGTCACTGAATTTGCACATTAAAAAATAAACATACAATTTATGTAGACCAAATTTAAATTTGCATAGTATGTTTGCAGTATTTTTTATTTAGTAAAAGACAAAAACAATAAAGCCTCAATTTTACACAACTTTTCACAAATTTTGTAAATTAATACTAACAAGTTTACACAAGTTTTCGAGTTATATAAAACGATAACCTACATCTAGTCTTAATGTAGCTTTACAATTGTCAGAGAATATCAGACAACGTATGTTACCAATTGTTTTAGCAATCTCCTGTATTGAATATAGTCAGAACATTTGTTTATTACTAGAACAAAAGCATATTGCTCTACAATCGGCGTTTTTCATCTGCAAATGGTACCTGCAAAATACTGAATTGATAGATTTGAAACACACATTCACAAAAAGTAGGACAAGATTTTATATGATTGCACTGGTGTGTAAACATCTCTTGAAGTATGTTTATCCTTGCTTATAAACGGATTCACGCAGAAACGTTTTCAACGAAGAAAATGTACTTTTATTCGGTGTAGCCAATGCAGTAACAAATACTGGTTTAGAAACGGTAACCCGTACATATATATTTACTAGCTACTATGGAGCTATCAGTACATAGTTAGGTAATATATTTATCTGGCAAAATTGAGATACAACGTGGGTCAAGCCGTTTATTATAGCATTATAAATAACTTCTATGAAATGGTTACCTTGTGGTTGTTGTACAAATAATGCAGCTTGTGTTTTATAACACAACTTGAAAATCATGCAAATAAAGCGGAAAAGTCATACTTAAACCTTAAAATCATTTATTCCTCATTTAAAGTATATCTCAAAAGCATCGTAGCTTCCAAAACATTATTACAAACAATGCATCAGAATGCGACACATACTTAAAACTACTTTTTGTACAAAGTCACATGAACACTATTGTTTTACTAACCATAGCATCAATTACAAAAATGTTGCTAATACACTTTGGGCTGTTTGAAGCTTTCTGAAACTGAATTAATATTAAAAGCTGCAACCCTTGGGTCTTTTTAATATTGATATAAACAAGTTTAAACTTTGCAGAACAACAACTCCAATTACCAGTGGCTAACTCATCAGCAGGCGAGGAAGAGTATCTGATTTTAAAAAACTCGTTCTTTATGATTTCGTAGTTTATCATCACATTGACTTGGATAAAAAGCATAAGGTTTTTACAAAAATTATAAAATTACATACTTATTTGAAAACATTGATTAGGGTAAACGATAGCGATCAAACTTAAATTAGGCTTACTAAGAAAATCTTATGAACTTGTAGTTGGCGATTACATTTCCTCAACTATGGCGGAATTTTAATGAAGCAGGATTATAACTCCTCACCAAGAGTGCTGGAAATTTATACGCGTGTGAAATAAAGCCATAATAGATTTCATCACACACAAGAACTCAAAATGAATCTTGAGTATCAGGGCTTGCAAACATTCTTTTTCCAGTGAGAGGTACTACATTTTATCAACTATGGTAGCGTTTTAATAAACCGGAATAAAAATCAAAAGTCAGTAACGCAAACAATGAGCCTGGAAGATTTCTGCGTTTCCAACATAGTATGGAACCTGTGAAAATTGTGCACCGATGTTTTAAAAACTTTCGCAATCAAATTTAAAGTATAAGTTTTCTTAAAACCATTTAAAAAAGCTAAACGAGAAATAAAACCATTATTTGATTCAACATTCATACGACCACATTACGCCAAAAAAACAAAAACGAGTGTTTTTAGAAATAAGTTCTCTCAAGCAAATTTCATTTTAACTAAAAATTGTGTAAGCTTATATTTGAGGATTACATTTTCTCAAATATGACATAGGTTTCATTAAGCATGGTTAGCAAAATTTGGAAAAACAGGTAGTTTGCAAAGCTAGCTTTTAGTTCTAGCTTCAACCAAACAGGAAAACCGTATATAAAAAATTCAATCAATTCAAATCAAAGAAATTCAAACTCAATTTGGGGTCTCAAACGATTTCTAAAACTATTTCCTAAAACGGGTCTCAGGGAAACCCCTTTGCGCGTTTGTTTGTTCATATCTTCGACTTCAAAATCACATCACTAAGCTTTAAATATTATGCAAACGCAGAAAAATAAAGCAAGCCAAGGTACTGTCTTTCACCTTTGCCTATCATTACAATTTACACATATACAGATAAAAACTTTGGTAGCCTTAAAACTTCATAAAATTGAAAGTAAATTCAAATATATAGAATATCATCGTAAGTGTAACACAAATTTTCACAAGGTTGAAGCAAACACAAGGCTTTAATGCCTTTGCATTATCTTATGGCAATTTTTAGAGGTAGACTTTTTTAGTTGCAACAGCCGTTTCATCCTAAATCTCTTTCAGAGCAACAATATTTTCGCCTCCAATGACTACGAATACTGAATGGGCAAACTTTCACGACCATTTGACAACTACAATTCCCATACAACCAATTTATAGTCCCGCAGTTTCTACCAGAACATTCACAGAATTAGCTTGCAAAAGCAATTAATGTACAACCAGTACTGCTCCAACTTCTGGAAACTGTGTATTGCATTAACCTTATCTATGCTGTCAGACAACCACAATTGAATGCGACATCACAAAAATTAAAGTTCCTGTAAATTAGAGCAAAGCAAAGTTGTTGGCCATCACATTTCCTCAACTAATCATACTAACCAAAGATATATCTAAACCACCGACTCAATGTCACTATATGCCGTAAGAAGTGGCAGCTTGAAAAACAAATTATAAGAAACTGAATGGCTCTTGATTGTTTGAAGAAAGAAATAATTTGTGTACAGTCTTAGTCTGGAGCAATTAATTTATTTGTTTCCAAAAATGACTAGCTTTTAATTTGTAAACCTCGGCTTTGAAATTAATTTTAATAGTCGGCATAGCGTAGTTTAATCAATATTTGGGAAAGCGACAGTATTCGGATTAATCAGAGCAAGAAATAATCATCCGCCATTCAAATTTGTACCTGCCTGCTTGTTTGCCTGCTTGATTGTTTTCCTATACGTTCAAAGCCTAAAATGGCTTTCCGTGATGTTATTTCAACTGCTTCATTTATGCTGGATATAAAAGAAAGAAACAGTAAGGCTATTTATATCAATTACTAAGTCAAGTCATAACAACAAAACAAAGAACTTTTGGGAAGTTCTTTTGGTGACCTGTGTTTGCAACTTAGATAAACTAACTCAAAATCACAATACGAAATAAAGTTGTTCGAGTTAAAACAGTTTCCTCAATTTAGGTCTGACAGCATTTGACCTGAATGACATTAAACGCATTCTAGCAAAATAAGTGAAAGTTGTGTATGAGAAAAATTAAAGAATACATTTCTTAAACTTTGTGAATGTTTTAGTGACATGAATGAGATACGAGTACGAAAAGTTAAATAAACTGTTTGTTTGTTAATTGGTGTGTTTATTACTCGTTGCGTTGTAAGTAACTGATATGAACACTGAAACATGGCTAGCTACCTGCTAGGTTTTGTATGAAACTCAGTATATCAGAATTCAAAATACTTTTACAAGTTCTATGTAACTTATATTGAATCATAATAGTAGGGTTGCATTGTTTGATATTTGTCAGGAACAAACCATACACACAAACATAAAATAGCATGGACTGACCAGGTAACGTCTTTTACACCGCAAAATTTGGGTGTCAGAGGAACTTTCTTTGGACGTATACAGTTTTCCTAAATTTAGAGGCACAAATACTGTTGTGTCCACAAAAAGATTTTGTTAATTCATTATGACGCCGCGAAACTACTCTGCAACAATTTTTCTCTCTAAATATCAGATTACAAATAATTAAAAAACAAGAAACATTATGAGATATTAACACAAACCATTTATATCAACCTTGAGAAAACAAAATTAAAATTTTGTAAAGTGAAGGGTTTAGCCTTAAAATTTCCTAAAATTGTTAAAAAACTTGACTCGCTTTTTAAAGTGATAATCGTGACTTAACTTTTGTCTGCATCAAAAGTAATATCAGAAAAATGTCTGCTTTTATTTGCGATATGTACGTTTTGAGTAAAACGATGTGGCAAAATCTCACATGCTACATTCTTGTGGCTTGCAATTAGTTCTCTAAATCTTTTGTATACTTATCTTGTAACCAAACTTCTGATTTTTTGTCAAGTAAACAAAAACAATTGTCAATGCTAAAAGCTTCCAACGATATCAAAAAGTGTTACTGAGCCTTCAAAAATACAATTACGGTGGTTTTGTGGCTTTTGACAACAATTTTAGTATACAAATTTAAAATATTTAAAATTTTAGTATACTTACTATAATATCATATGGTTTAAGATTTAATTTTTCTGCTATCAAGATGAATAAATCACGCCAAGCTTAAGCATGCAATGATTACAGAATCTATTTAAAGGTATTACGTTATCCGGTATAAATCATAAAACGAAAAATTACGGTCACCCGGAAATTACCAAACTCAATTCTTCACAACTAGAAATGTGGAAGGAATTTCCAGCATTCAAATATATTAATTTCATAAATTTGCCGCATTGTTTTGCCATTACGAAAACAAACATCCAGATCCAGATGATTTTGATCTCACAATTACATTGTTTCAAATACTATGTTGAATTGCAATGCAATTGCAAATTACATTTCAAACGCAATGTTTACATATATTGCATTAACATTATAAAGAAAGCAACCAGTAGTGCGACATCTATGCAGAATAGGACATTAGTGAAAAAAGTCTCAAAATGTTCATTATCACCACTCTTGAAATTGTTTTAGGATGAAATTGTATTGGAAAACAGTTAAAAAAATGCAAACAAGGCAGAATGCAAGAGAGAGTATTTTGTGAATACGTTGTACACTTTGAATTGTGAAATATTTGTGACATAAATTTTTGTATATAATAATACTTGTAATCCATTATTTTGAGGGGTAATAGGTTCTGCTCAAGTACCCGATTTCGGAACTATATGCTGTTGTTACTGTATACGTAATGTAACACACAGCACACTGCAGAAAAATAACATTAATGAATAGGTCAAGATTTTATTGCCAAGACTAAGCTTAGAGACCGAACTAAGCTAACCAAAATACTCATTTGATTTCATAAAAACTGCTTGAAAGTGTACGCAAAAACGTTCAAATTTATATAATCAGTTACAGAAAACTCAGTGTGAAATTTCCATTCAAAGCAATCATTTGGAAAAATATTACCGAGTTTCTTTTAAACGGCAACTAATGTCAAGATATTACGATTGAGGTGAAAATGCTCTGATCTTGCAGATCTGGAATTGGCTTTTTTAAACAACATTATTATTAATCAATATAGTATTTACCAATACAGCGTCATCATTGGTCATGAATCTAGCCGATAAAATTATATATTTATTTTGTTCTTAGCGGTTGACTACATAATTTAAAATCTATTAAACTTTTGCACTGAACAATGGTGCATCCTTCGGGAACTTCAATATAAAAGTTACATTTTTTTATTTACGCCAAGAATAGACGAGAGTGATCCTCAAATGCAAATAAACAGTGTATGCATAATAGAATTCAAAGAAAATCTTGTACAGGCACAACCTGTCATGGGATTTGAAAATATGGATCAGTAAATCCTAATTTTCCTTATCGCTTTTTACATTATGTATATTCCTCCATTAAATAAAACAAAAGTATACATATTGGAATAATCCACCAGCGTAAGTTCGACTTTCTTCAATAATTAAAAAATTAGGAACACATATGGTTGACGATTATAATTCTTCAAATATGACAATATTTTAACCAAACATGACTATTGCATTTTAGGACATCAGAGAGCCCAGGCGAATTCAACAAGGGAAATCATAGTGTATGTGAAACTTTACTTTCTGTATCCAGAAATTTATGATGCAACGATTTCTGCTGAGCATCATGATACTAATAGATGTCATGGTCTTGATTTAAATAAAACAATTCAAGCGTGCTTGACAAATGTCGTCAAAAACATGCAAACTAATTTAGTGGTGTGACTAACTTTACCACAAACCGAAACCGTATAAAACCGGCTCGACTACTACAAAACAACAACTGTTGTTGTGTGGTTTAGTACTTTTCAGTCATGATTTTGTTTTTAATTTTAATGACTGCTGGAACAATTTTTTATTTGTTCTTACTAAACATGTACTTTTTGTTAGATCAGTTTGCTTATATGAAGAGCAATCTTTACTGTGCCGTCGTCACTTGTCTTTTGCAAGTACCTAAATAAATAGCAGAATTTAAGGGATCATTTTATGCAGGATACAGACTTAAATGTTTTGACTTAATTGTGATGAACTATTTTGTATACCTGATGTGAAACCCCACAAACTACTTTGCTGTGGCTTTCATTACTATAAATACACATTTGTTTCTCGGAGTGGCAAATGCTGCTTTGTTGAACTTGTACGATTAGGAAAAGTTGCTTATAATCTTACAAGCACTTTTGCATATCTAAGTTTCAAACACTTTGTACAGTAACCTTTTGAAGAATAAGTTTTCTAAAAAATTGAATTTTTTGGAACGTGGCCACCCCGGAACCGAAATGAATTTTTGCATATGTATCAACCAGTTAATACCGGGTCTTTGATAAGACGCCTAAGAACACTCATATTGATACTTTACTTTCCAACGTTAATAGATACTGGTTTGAGATTTGCTTTGAATAAACCAGTTAGTCTTGTAGGCATACATTGTCAGAAAAAATAAATATGTGAATGCCTTGTGAAAAACTTGACATACCTAAGACATAAAAACACAATTACTAAAATATTTGAAGTAATCTCAGAACATAACTATTTGTAGATTTGACGTTTTGATACACGAAATGGACTCGCAACTTATACAAAATCTTGCTTAGTCATTAATTATTAAAAATCATAAAAAGCTACTTATTTATGAGTAGTGAAAATATTTTACTTTTCATGTTTCATCTTTTTAAAATATGTGGTTCATATTACATATTGCATGTGTACGTTCTTGAATTTCAAAACAGTTAGATTTCAATCCCTTTTTTGACTGGTTACTCTCTCTCTGTTTCAATCCTCGCACATACTAGGTTAACAGAAACATAAATAGTAAATACTAAACAGTGCGGTGATGTAGCCAGTCAGTGCTGCTATTTTGTAGAAGTTGTCAAATTTCTCGTTTGCAGTTTTTTGCAATTTTGCGACAACACAAGATTTTAGGTTTGGCTCATCATTTTAAAACCTCCGCAAAGAAAATGGGCTGCCTTGCTTGCATTTACTCGTACAGATTACTACATAGAGCAACTTCAGCTGGTCATTTACTTCGAAAATTGTCAAATTGTATGGTTACGTGCCATGGCAAAAGTGAGAACTCCACTAACTTGTTTTTGGACGAAAGAAGGTTGTGAATATTTTCGTGTCCAGAGGGTACTGTTTCTTTTGGTTTTGAATCTTTAGCTGGCTGTTACAAAAAACCAACTGCAAAGGATAAGCATATCCAGTAATTTTTCTCTTTGTATTCACAAAATGCAAGTTTGGCTATATTTAGGAAATCACTCACCATTTTTGATTATAGTACTGCAGCTTACTACAGCAGCAATAAAGTTGGAAACATTTTCCTAACTTCCTTTTTTTCTTTCCGCCCGAACTTTTTGGAACGCTCAGTGTGATGCAGATGCAGCAGTATTGACGATTTTGTTCCTTTTCCAGAAGTTAAAAATTACCAAAATAAATTACCAAAATGTTTACCAATGTCTCCATGAGTTTATTAGAAAATTGAATCGGTAATTAGGTATACGATGCTGTTTACCTGAAACAAGCATTATGTTGGTTATTTAACATTGGGGAAATTTCATCGTTTGTGGGTATAAAACTTACTTCCAAACAAACTGCACATAACAGACAGTACTTTGCAAACTTTAGCTTGACGGCTAATAGGACATTTTATTCACAAAGAAAAAATAGCCATTGCAAAATTCAAACTATCAACTGTGCTAGTGATGAAAACTTCCACACAAAAAAAATCAAATTATTGCTGTCATAAATATTTTTCAAAATAAGTGGTGCAAGCCTTTTTGCGCACAAATTTTTGACAATTTATATTCTTTCAATGTTTTCGTAATTTGTACAGTGATATAATTTTCAATATGAAAAACTTTTGCTGGCTGGTATTCATAAACACACAATCACGTTTCTTGAGAGTGGTGCACCACGTCTCATCACAGCACAAATCCCAGTGTATTACTGACTGCTTCTTTTATTTTTTCACCTGGAGTCTATTCACAGCCAAGCAACTCACACGTCATCTCTCTCTTGCGCTGCCTAGATGAATGCCTCCTTTTGTCATCATTGTTGAGCAAGTTAAGTTCAATAACTTTTCACAACGCCGAGCGCACAAAACACTGCATGTAATATCTTCGAAGCGTTTCTCATTCCGGAGCGGTGGAGATATATTGCCTTTAATCTCTTAGGCATATTCTTCCTATAACAATGTGTCTATTTTCGTGAGTTGATTCTCATTATATTTGAAATTCTTCACTAATGCATGCATTCACCAAAGTCAAAAGAGGCAAGCGTATGGTAACATAAAGGCATGCACGGCCACAAATTGTATTTCGTTACCCTGTGATGATTTTATGCTTCGGGCTGACATTTTATAGAAGTGACTAATGATCCCTGCAAACCCATCATTTTGAGGTATAATATAATATTTCTTCAACTCTTCGTCAGCAGATTTGAAGAACATTGACTAATTTTTTTAAGTATTGGAAATTTATAACAGCGTCAGTTGTACTGCCTTTTCTAAAGCAAAATCACGCCTAATGATCTTTAATGGTTTAACGAGTGACAGGATGAGTAAAGTGGTAACCACAGTGCAATGTAGTTCAGTGCTCTGATTGAATAAACTTTCTACTGAAACGTCATTGCGAATGCCGTACAACCTCTTGTGTTTTTAGTATGAATCGGGCAAAGCCGGCAGTTTTTCGTAATACTTCATGAGCAAAAAAACACGCAAAAATTCGTAGACTCTTGCAATGATATAAATAACATAAGTGCACAAATGATGTTTTTTTCTTCCCATTGCTTTTCTTGCCTTTCAATCTTTTGCTGAATCAATAGCATCAAAAGTATTTGAATAAAGTATCAAAGTAGAAAATCTGTGAAATGAGAAATGAAAGAGTACCCCGTCACGAAGGTAGACAAAAAACTCATGCATGCATAAAACACAATGATAGCCCCAGAGGATTTGAGACGAAACTATTATTCTATCACGACAATCATTTCTCGGATACCACTCATTGTTGCTTTATTTTTTGCTCTGAGACATCCATAAACTTATCTTATTCACTTATTGAAAATGGATAACAAGCAAAAAATAGTTATGCACAGACGCTAACATCTGAGACTACGACAGTAAAAAAATCACACAAGACAAAATTGAGTCCGCCCCTGGCTACAAAAACGGTTGAGCATCTGTGAAACCTGAATTGGGTCGTCTGAGAAAATACATCATAGTGTCTAATGAATAAATAACTTGGCTACTGGATAATAAACAAAATTTTGTAATGCGTACAAAATGGCATGGAACATTGAATTATTGAAAATGGTTTTAAAATATTTTCTTGCTTGCCGAGTATCATCCGTATGCATTTTCTCTGATCAAGATTGACCTACTAAAATACGTAATCTCTGATCTCTGAACCATTTAGACAAAAAATGAAGAGTGATGCACATCATTGTTAAGTATAAGTTTTGATCATGACTTATGTTTTCAGCCGATGCATGCCTTACATTTTCAGAAAAAACTGGTCGTATCAACAAAATGCTATAAAATATTAAACTGTGGTGTTGTGGTTATTTGTTTTTTATTGTTTAATTATTTTATTGGAGTAAGCTGAATTTCCATTTCATTGTAGCTCTATTCTATCATCTATCAGAATTCTATTTTTGTACGAACTTTGTTTCTGTTTTACAAAACATCGAAACATTCTCCAAGCCAAAAAGCACCGAAAAATATAGGAATGCATATTGATTTGTATTTAAAGTTTCAAAATTCTGTTAGGTCTTGTAAAAAACCAACAATGCAGTAACCAACGACAAGTTTTCATCTTGTGGTCTTGCTTCAAGAAATCGCAAAATAGAAAGGATAGAGCATAAATACTACACATTGATTATTCCATTAGTTTCATTAGTAACCATTACATTTCTAACGTTCCATTAAATTTATTGTAAATATTTAAATGTTTTAAAAAACCACATGTTATAATAATTTGCCTTTCTAAAATTACATAAGGTATGGTTATGTTGGATTGTCAGCAGCATATTATACCTCTAATAAGTAATTTGTACTACAAAGTAAAACTCGCAAAAACCAAAGACAAATTATATGAGATACATATACAGCATATATACCATCAGGTTAGTACTTTCTTCACAATCTTGGACAAATTTATAGTGTTCAGAAAAGCTTTGAAAGCAAAAAGCAACAATGCTTTAGCAAAATATATAATATTTAAGCCAGATTAAGCTCTAATTTTAGCAAGCCTAACTGACCGATTTGATTCAACTGATTTCAGAGATTATGTGTTATCTTGCTGTGCCTAACTGTTCATATTTATTGAAATAATACTGTCTGATGTACACATTTTCTACCTTAAAATGTTTACAGTACTGAACTCGTGTTCAGTTGTTTCAATATTTTTTTATTATTCTTGAACGATCAACTTTCCTTTTATGATTTCTTTTAGAAATTTGCTTTCTTTAAACTGTCCTTCTACTAAAGTCGTTAATTACACATTTAGTGAATTCATTCAATCTCGTTTCTGAATATTTTAAACGGCTAAACAAAAAACGATTATCTAAATTTTTGTTCATACAATTTTAAATATGCCACACAATTTATTCTAATTTCGTCTACTGGTTCTTATAATTATAATTAAGACTTAAGCCTCCATCTCAAAACGAATTACTATAAATCCAATAAATCTTAATCTAACTATTGAACCAAAAAAGAAGCTTTGATTGCATAAACATTCTCCAGGTTGCACTGATATTATAATTTGTATTTCCCACGAAGCAAAATCCATTTTTTGAAATAATTTAATTTCAAAACTGCATAGAATTGATTTCTGTAAAAACCAAAAAGCAAATGACAGATTAAAAATTGCTTTATTTCTCTTGAAAATTTGAATACTGAAATTTTAAATTTGTAAATATCCTTACCCAAGAAGTAGTCGACTGGTTTAGCATTCACATGACTGGCTTAAACAAACTAGGCTAGGCGGAGGCTTTTCTTTGTTTTTGGCTTTCTTTATCAAATTGGCTTCAGTCATTGAATATTGAATACATCCGCCTTTGACTTTCTCCGACGCCTTACTAGGAACAAGTCGCACCAAAAAGATTCTTTCCCCTGTGATTGAATGTTATAAAGTTGGGACGATTGAAAAAGGAGTCGTAAGATTTGCATGCCATGTCTTCCACAGCTCGTATTTCTTTGAACGTCTTAGAAGCCGCTGCTCCCCAGATGGATAAGGCCACCCCCAACAGGGCTTCCAATACCATGTCTAACGGTAGTGAAGTAAATTCCTCTTCATTGTAACGCAGAAATTGTAGATATTGCGACACTGAGTATCCCGTGTGACACAGCAGCAGCAGTCCAAGACAAACCCCGATTTTTCCAAAAGCAGAAGCCATTATATCTCTAACACGCAACGACAGCACGCAAACTATTGGAGTATACTTTCTTTCACTTAAAATGTCTTAACACTTCACAATTCTATTCTGCTTTCATCCAACAATGCTCCATTGGCTTTTTTTTGCTTTATATGGTTATGTCCCCGTAACTAACACACGTAACAAATTATCTTTTGGGACCTCTGTTTCTTCACAAAGTCGAATTTATCCTTTTTTTCAAACAATTTCAAGCTGGAACTAAGCGACAAGTTTCCGCAAAAAATTTCAGGAACACACTAAAAACAACAAAATAAGGTTTCATTAAAGATACCAATACTAGCATAACAGTTTTAGCATAAATACAATATTCATAAAAGGGAGATGACTAAAATGTTAAACCGTACTTACTGGATTTCCCAGGAGTCTAGACTGTTTTTTAGAAAATATTATCGGCGCTAGACAATCAGTTGTATTAAATGTTCAGGTTGTGTTTCAGTCTTTCCCTGTGGAATAAAAAGATTCATAAATAAGTTTTAAAAAATTGATCACGTAAAGGTAACAGTTGTGCTTTTATCATCTCCAAACGGCTATCATTTTAAAGCTTAAAAAGCCCACAAAAACTGAATTTAGTGCTTATAAAACCAAATCGTTCGTTTCAATTTTTAAAAAGAAGCTTAGATGGGTGTCACTAAACTGATGATGCAGTAATAGAACAGCAATAATTTCTTACCAGTCGCCATTTAAGATTTAGTGCTTATAGTGCTGCCAGCTGCGTTGAAAATGGTTTTGTTCTAGTTCAGTTTTCTAACTATCCAGTTCAGATCTCACATTACAGCAACTACCAATTTTATTTAACATTTACGCCTAACCAACATTTAGTAGGTTATATAAATGCACAGTAAAATACTTTCACAATTCTGAATAATTATTGCAATAATATTTTGGGATGTTATATTATTTGTATTTGTCAAAAGCCAAGTAACACACGCCAAATCTTCCAGAAACCCTATTGCTGCATTTAAGGTCCTACGCTGTTACATTGGTGAACTAAAATTACCAAAACCTCAACTGTCTGACCTTTAATGCCACCGGACAACTATTTTCACAACGTCAGCCTTCCTCTTTATCTCCGTGCATTTCAACACAATAAAAATATGACTTGAATGCATGGGCTTGCTTATTTTTGTCAGCCGGTATCTAAACTATTCCTACCCTACACATGCATTTCTGTGTTTGCGTACTAGTAAATGGCTTATAGAACCAAAGCGAAAAGGAATGTACACTGAGGAAAATGATACCACATCCATTGTGGGCTCTGCTGTGTTATAGAGATGGCTCAGCAAAAACCTTCGAACAAAGTCAGCATCACAGCTTCCTAATTTCAAGCACGCTTTCCTTTATGCAACAAAAGAGTAAAAATATATGCATGAAAATGTATTTAGGCGTGTATGTTTTCAGTTTTGCGTTTAATAACGTTTTGATTTAGAAATCAGAAAACAAAGGTTTGTTCAAAAATTATGTGCCTTATACAATTTATTACATAATTTTCCATTAACCAAATACCCAATTGGACCAAATTATAAACAAGTTATTAAAATACTTTTCCGTTTGAATTTAAAAATTTACAAAACTGTAATTAAAAATATATCATTCATAAGTCTTAACGCTAAACTCAAAATTACATAAACGTCTTGATCCAAATGAAGTTTTATTCAAATTGATTTGAGTTTTGTATAAATTTAAATAGGTTCGATTTAAAATTTATACACTAAAACTTTGTATTCTGAACAGTAACTTAAATTCGATTAGTCAGCATTTCAGTTTTTTGGGCTGTTCACGTGTATAAAAACCCACAAATCTTATGCACAGATACTGCAGCTGGGAAAATATTTCCCAGATATTTGATTCAAGCATACGCCGTTTTGCACAGTAATTTACAAACTGAATCACCTGACTTTTACCAGTTTGATATCCTGCTCGCGTTTTAAAAACATTAGAGGGTTTATAGTTTAGCAATAACTCCAAGCACTCTAGCGAGTCCTTCATCGGCAGAAGAAAATCCAGCACTGTAAAATCACTTATTTCCATTTTAAGAAATTTCAATTTTGGCAGATTCAGTTTCAACGTAAAGCTATCTTCTAGAATTTTAGTGGCATTTCGTTTCCCCTCAGCTGGCGGCATGCACAAGCTTAGATCTGTCAGCGTATCTTTCCACTTATTTTCCAAAACTCCAAATATTTCCTGCCAATTAACAAATCCCCACTTGCTTTTGTTAAAAGGTGGAATTTTCAGACAAAGCTTTTTCAGTGGCCAATTTACAAGTGGGCCGTTTAGTTTGCCAAAAAGGTCATATGAAGTTATTTCCATGCGAAGGTTTTCCAGATTTGGTAGCTTCGTTGATTAGATTACGTCCAAATATTGTGGATCAAATTCACGGTCAAGCTCAATGCTCTTCAGATTCTTGCTGGCTTGTAAAATATTTTTGTACATTGGAACAGGAAGTCCGGTAGCTTGAATAATTTGTAACTTTGGCAATAAACGTATTTTTGTTTCAAGTTTGATACTATTTAAATCGCGTATAGTACAAACCACTCCATTGTTTGAATTGTAAATTACCAAAGCTTGCAAATTTGGCGTAAATTCCAGAAGTTCCTGGATTCTTCTGTATGAATCAGCTACTGAGGTGGAATATTGTCGCAAAGAAAGGTAGCAATTTTAAATGAAAAATTCATGTTTTCTGTGTAGCCTACCAAGCTCTGGTTACCGATGACGTCATCAAAACGGGTAGCATATTGAAACCGCTGTATTACCTGTGCCCCACACCTTTTTTCAAATTTTCAAAAGCCAAATAAATTAGGACATTTTAAGCTATCATTTAACACTTTCAATTTGACCCGAAAGTGCACTGATTTCAAAACGTTTGAATTCGAAAATCGGTTACTTTTTTGCAAAAAATTGCAATAACACGCAAGCCTTTAGAGTTTTTAAAAAAATTCTTTTTCTAGAAATTGGAGTTTTTTATGAACTGTATAAGTGTAGTTTTTACATTAGTTAAAAAACTAACGTTTTGAAACCCTAATTTAGTTTCAAAATACCCGGGAGGTGAACTTTACCCGGGTATAACTTCAACATGCTTCAAGTTGGAGGGGTCGAGTGAGGTATCAATCGACTCAATTTACCAAGCCCTACAACATACTGAAATATCGCATAAGTGAAAACTTCATATATTACGTGGTGAAATAGTGCATGTGTCCTAGCAATAATAAAAGCTCATGTCCAAAGCTTTTAGAAACAGGCTACCGGAACTTCGTGTTGATGACTGGTGGTTTTAAAATAACCAGGTTTTTCAGTACTTCTGTTTTTGAAGCTAAAATTTTGCAAGAGGTTATCCATACGTACGAAACGCAGTAGGGGTAAATTTTTTATCACGATTTGTAGAGAAATAAATTTTGAGTATAAAATGTGAATTCATTTCATCATACAAGGCTCTGGAACGTTTGGCTAGCTATTAGGTGTAAAAGGTTAAGTACCCGGAAATTTGATGGGTGGTACCACCTAATGTCAAATGCTCGTGTGAGCTAAAAATGAAGAGATCTGAACGAGATAATCTTTTCTCTAATTCTTCAAGATCTACTGCATCATAGATATATCATGTTTCTGTTTTAAATGATAAGTGTGAGTTTTTAAAATTCAAACGAATTTTGTCACTTTATTTATTATACATCATTTATTTTATTTTATAGTCCTGTTAAACTTCAAATTTGTCGGCAACTGGAACACAATGCAATTGCACTTTTTTCTATGTTGTCCGTGTTCAGTTATCAGTAACAAATACATTACCTGGATGTAGGTTCTGATGTGCTTAAATTTGGAATTTGGATAAGAAGGGCACGCAAACCACTTGACCATACATTTTGTAATCCAGTTGTACTTCAAAAGAAACAGACAGATGGTAAGCATATTCGATAATCCTTATTTGCATATATATGTAAGTGTGTACAACTAAAATCCTTGTTTTTATGGAAATCATTTTAGGACTTCTTGGAATTTTCCCCCGGTGACATGACTTTCCGTGATTGGTTGGAAACTGATATTGCAGCGTTTTGGTTGTATTTATTTGTTGTGTAATTTTCAATATTACTTTTGGTTTAGTTCACAAATACAAATTACATGTAACAAATAAGAGGTTGGGATCCGGCCAAAATTGATTTTTTGCAGATGCGATTATTACGTATAGAAAAATCTTACTTGACAACTGTCGGCCTTCTATTAAAATTAAATGTAACTACTATGATCACCTGAATGTGTGGGATTTACTGCACAATACCTTTGTTGTGTATATGTTCAAATGATGTTAATTTTAACAAGCAGATTTTTATTTATTTACAATTCATCCCTTTGTTTTCCTGTAGAGCAGCAAAACATTAATTTTACAGAAAACAATTTACGGATCCGATTTACAAATTTTTTATGCAAAATGCAAATATAGTTGCTGCACTTTTCATAAAATTTTTTTAACCCTTTTTGAAATCGATCATATGTACTTTGCAGCATTGTGGGATATATAAAGCAACTTTATTAAGAAGCTGGCAAAAACGGTAAAAATTACTTTTAGATAAATACATTCTTCATTATACATGTTATGTCTTGCATCGTTTGTTAATTGAGTTGATGTTTAAAACAAACAATGGCTATCTTAGAATTTATTATTATTATTATTAGCTATTAGAATAAAAGTCCATCTTAGAATTTCCATTTATGTAAAAGTTTAACTGAATAAAATACCTTACAAGAAAAGCATTTGGGTGCTATATTTTAAGTTTATTTTACATGTTATACATGACAGATATTTAATTGCTAAAATCCTTTGAATATAACATATTATTATTTAGCTCAAAAATGTTTACAAATTCTGAGTACGCTTTTTGGTATATCGAAAGCACTGCTAGCGTTGTAGCTTTGGTTGATGTAACAATTTTTTTCCGACACCAGGAAGGTTTTTATCCAGATTGGCTGCGACAAAAACAGTAGCCGCATAAAGAGCCAGACACTTGTCCAGCTCGTCCGAGTTTAAAGTGTTGTTTGAATCTGCGGTTGAGTGCGTCAGGTCGAAAAACTGGCCCTGAAAGTCACCGTTTAATGAAATCGTTGGCACGTGTTTTTCGGGTAGTTCGCGAAGCTCAAGCATATCCGTCGGAGTTGAATTGATTTTAGAAATCATAAACGACGGTTTTTCAAAATCAAGCATTTCCCTTCTAACTGTCTCAAACTCCCGTTCAATTAGCCTCAAAATTTTGCGAAAAATGCATGCGCCTTTCTTATACCCGGAATATATTAGACCCGAGGCTCGTATACAACCATTAGGTGCCTGAAAAGCTGCCACGTACCTAGGTGCTGGAGTTTGGTCACTTTTCCATTGGTCTTTAACCCATGCCATTATTCCCTGGTGTCCACTTTCGCTACCAGTAAAGATTCCAACAAGAATCGGTTTTTTTGTTTTTAATCCTAGCTTCTTAAAAACGGCTGTGGTTCGTAGTGACAAGTATATTCCAACCAGATTGTCATGAATTGAATCTGAATATGGCGCCGTTGTAGCGTCTGAATGACTCATCAATAGTACGTACTCATTCGACAATTTTTCTGAGGCTCTGTATTGTCCAAATATATTGTATGATTGTTTCGGTTCAAAAGGATCATTATCCTTAGTTTGAAACTCTTTGGAAAAATGAGAAAAAAAACGTAGAGTAAATTCATATTTTTCAGCATTGACGAATCCCTGTATGTACTTTACAAAATTTTTAGTGACGCTTCCTGCCCAGATTTCTGACGGGATCTTGTTTAATATAGCACTCCCAGGTGAGCACGGATCACGGTTCCTTGAAACACGTTCGCCATTTTTGATTTCTGCGTATTCACACGTACATAGAAACACCGATGCACCATGTTTTATTGCTGCTTCCAATCCGAAAAGACAATTGTAATGCTGCTCATTTATTTTTGACAAAATCATCATTACTCTTTTAATCTTGTGAGGTTTTTGAGGAGGTTTAAGTTCATGGATTTCTTTAACTGAGTTAACAACAATTACTTCATACATAGTAAAATATCGTGATGAACCATTGATATTATCGAATGGTATTGTATTACAGAATGGTATAAACTCAAACACTTGATTTGAATCGGGAAGATTCCACAAACTTCTATCTAGATAACCGTATTGTTCCAGTTTTATATAGCCGACAACCCATGGAAAGGGCTGAATCTTTGCAGAACTTCTTTCACGTATATCCAGTCCAAAATTAGGCATGTCGTCGTATAAATGAGTAATCGAATCTTCCAAACTTTTTGTACCAGCAATACGACTTAAAAAGCAATGCTGCCGAATTTTATTTGCAAGTTTATCTATGTCACATATCTCCCTGTCCCAAGGATTATCTGTTATTAATCTATCATCGTCCCGAAAATCTTTTGAGTCTTTGCACGTGTTATTAAATTTTGCAATAAATTTTCTGATGTCTCCAATAATTTTTCCTTTAAAATCGCCATTAAGCACTGTCCTCAAAATACTGGTTATATTACTGGAGTAACTAAGAACTTGTTTCTCAATGATATCAATATCTCGGGATTTAGTACAATTTTTTTGTATGATTTGATGTTTTGTTCCATACGTACAGATATTGCTCTTCTTATCACAGTTTTGCAAAATGTTCTTTTTCTTAATTCCTCTGTATTTAACCTCTTCGAAATGTTCTTGTAGTAACTGCTGATATGTTTTTGTTATATCTTGGCCATCGTTCTGAGCCCAGGACTGTAGCCACAATCCTAGGAAAATACACGAAAAAAGTACGCAATTTTTCATAGCAGTATCACAATAAAATATAGTTTTGTCTGAGTGAACTTGGTAGCTATGCACTTGTTTAGAAAAATATCATAAATACATTATGTGTATCGTTATTTTCCTTCCGCTGACGCAGATATTGGTGTTATGTTATGGTCTTACAAAGTAAGCTATTTGACTGTTAATCGCAAACCACCACCACGATATACCACTTTTTGCACACCAAAGCAAAGCAACAGCGCACGCAGCAGGACTGCTTTGGCCATTTGTTTTGTGTGTTGTGCGCGTAAAGGGAGGAGCACTTGGGGGATACTGCTGGGGTCAAGCGCGCGTATTCGTACGTTAATTACAATTACTAAATAATTAATTAAAATTCCAAATTTGCGTTTTACACCAAAATGAAACCAGATTTGAAATCTACGTAAAACGCTGAACAAGAAGTGGTATATCGCATCTTGGTTTGCGATTAACAGTCAAATAGCAAACCTTGTTAGTCAGATCATATAATCTGTTCGAGCCCGCCAGAATACGGCAAACAATGAATATCTTTTATTGTCTGATTCAACTTAATCTTTACTACACTTTGTCACTGAGAAATGGGAGATTATGGTTTATTGTTTTAGTTCAAGGCAATACCATGCAATTATCAAGCAAAAATGACCTGAACATGCAAACTTTTCGAATATAAAACTGGACAAAACAACTTTACAACACTTTATTATTTTAATCAAACACACTAAACTAGTACTCTAATTTGAACTTTTTAAAACTAACTTTAATTACAAATAACTGGTTTAAATTGTTTTTCTTAAAACTCGCTTTCCACAAAAACATTGAACATTTTACCCGATCAACCACAGAGGTGCAAAACACGTTGTATTTTGGTACGTTTCGTGGAAATTTCGGAGAATATTTTTTCTACCAATTATACTCTGTAAAGAAACGTATTTAACACGTGGAATTTTCCTGGACATTTTTAGTTTGGCTTCGAAAATGATTCAAGTGTTTGATACGTAGAAAACACGTAAATTCCACGTGTTGATTTTTAAATTAAAAAACCCTCACAGCTGCAAACACGCTGAGTGCCATTGTCATTGAAAGTAGTGGGGCAAGCAAAGATGCCAGGTAATCCAAATCTCCCTGATGTTGTCGGTCTTTATTTTGCCTTTTTACTGACGAGAAAACTATTTTCTTCATGAGAGTTGGTAATTAAAATGCGAATTACGTGATTGGCAAAGTGGTGGAGTGTTAATTCTGAAAAAAGCTGGTAATATTAAACAGATTACGATTTAGGCTGTTGAAAAGTAATATTGGAGATTTTGGGTTACTTTTGAAGTGATTTGCAGTTCAAAGTTGAAGTTTGCGAAGTGGGGGAAGCCGGAAGGCTGTACAAGTGCTAGGTTGTGAAATTTTGTGAAAATTGATAAAGAGGGAGGCGCTGAGGAGGTGACAGTGTTTTTGTAGGAGGTGATGGAGGGGATTTGTTGGGAAGGTGAATTGTAAGGTGTTTTTGTAGGAGGTGATGGAGGGGATTTGTTGGGAAGGTAAATTGTAAGGTGTTTTTGGAGGAGGTGATGGAGGGGATTTGTTGAGAAGGTGGGTTGTCAGGTGTTTTTGGAGGAGGTGATGGAGGGGATTTGTTGAGAAGGTGAATTGTCAGGTGTTTTAAGGAGCTTTTCAGGGTACTTTTTGAGGTCGATGGAATGGCTCAAGTGCGTTGGAGAAGAATGAAGAATGGTGGAGAGGGGAAGGTGGGAGGGAATGACAGTAACAACAGGGATCGTAGTTTGTTAGTTTGAAGGGATGATATGAAAGAAAAAGTATGTAAAGTTTTGAGAAGATGGCTAATAAAATTAATTTTATCTGATAAAGCCATGTACTTGTAATTTTGATATCATTAAAATATCTAGCACCGCATAATTTTTTTTCGTTAAATGGTAGTTGAATATTGGATTCAAATTGGTAGAATTCTCGTGCGGTTGTGAACCAAAATTCCACGTGTTTTACCCGTGTTGTAGACGGACATTTCTACCCGAATTCCGCTTACTAAACCCGAAAATTCCACGAGTTTTATTCGTGTTTGAGAGCTCCAAAAGAGGTGTAGAATTAGTGGAAAACTGGGTTTTTGGTTGATTGGGTATTTGCTGTTATGGTTCACTCCATTTGCAAATTTGAAAAAAGATGAATAAACAGTAAGTTATCAAAAACATAGTTATTTATAAAGCTAATTCGGTAAATCACGTTGTTAACATGTTAGGTGAAACAATATAATAGAACATTAGTATAACATGACATCACTTGCTTATTTTCACTTCACGTGTCCTAGCTTTTGTTTTCCTCCTCATATTCAATATTTGCCTTTCTCATTTCTTTGCGATGAGACATCATAAACCATTATCTGAAATTAATGTTCGTTGGCGTCAAGTGTATATGACATTGGTTAACTGACTATGCTTTTAGAAGTGACATAACTTGATGATGCTTGGTGCTATAGCGTTACGCACTTAACATGAACATGTGTACAATGAAGTAGTAATAAAATGAATACAATACATCAATACTAATGCCTAAGTAAAATCTCAAGAGTTGGTATTAATTGAAACGTTCATTGTCTATCCGCACATAAACAATAAATTCTTATAGATTATTGTCCCAAATATTAAAACCGCCTTAAGGCGTCGTCCATTAATGACATCACTTTTTGGGGTCGGTGGGTCACTCCGGTTAAAAGTGACGGCCCATGTTATGTGCCCTATCCTACAATGTTAAAAAATAGTGACAGGGGTCAGTGGGTCACTCGAAAAATCGGGTTTTTAAAGTGACGTCATTAGTGGACGACGCCTAACCAGAATTCTAAAAGTCATCGTATTTACCCTTTAGCAATTCCAAATATCACATTTCTTGAATGTAGGCAGTGTAATCGCCGATCTACCTATACATAACTGAGCAACTGGTAATAACATGACTAAAATAAGATTTGGCATATATGTAAGGAGACTTAAATAGCATGTATGTGCATTTCAGATATTTCTCAGATAAGATTCAGATAACTCTGTCGAAAGTGTCAGATGCTATGACGTCGTTACTGTGTCTGTGTAATATCAGGAAAAGATCAAATAAACTTCTCTGTAAAGCTTTTGGCCAACCAATCATTGATAGTGTGTGCCTTGAATAGTATGTTTGAATTTTCATCCACACGATAGTATTCCCTACATCACAAGACCTCGCTTAACATAATTCCGTATTATAGCCCATCGGCTTAGAATATTGCCCATTCATTTAGTATAATATGTAAATGTCTGTAATGGAACCTATTCGTCCTATTAAAAGCACAATTGCTGTATAACCGGTTTGCCTGATATTGCCCATTGACACCTAAAGTTTTGACATTTTTTTCTACTGGGTCAAACTTTTGGCTGGCGTCACGAGTTTCGTATTTAGTAAAGTATGTCACATCATCCAAAATGTTGGTCCTTTAGTCTTTCTATATACCTGTCCCCTTGGAATAAAATTTGGGTTTTGAACTGTTACACGAAAGTTGTTTGTAAATTAGTAAGGTTACGAATAGCCCTTTTTGCATGTCATTATGCATTATATATTTTTGTATTATGCAGTAGGATTTTAGGTGTTTAAAAAACGAAAACAAGATCAGTTTGAGACATAACCTTAAATGTTGAGTTTTAGACCATTCGTCGCGGTCACCTACAGAACTCAACTCTGAAACCCTATACAATCCTGGTTTTGTATTGATGGGATTGTTTTTGATCAAGTTGCTTTAACCTGCTTATCAAGTTTTGGACGAAAAAAATAACAACACAGTACATGAGAAATTTGTACGAAATATTAGCCAGCAGCTATAAAGTATATACATCGATTCAATTTTTAATCGAGTCTATAAAGAATTTCAGAGATAGTTGTGATTTAGTCATATAATTTACAAAATTGTTGTTATGGTTGTACTTCTGTAACAAGAAGGACTTTTTGTTTTAAATTTTGACAGTATCTCTATTACCAGAATTACCACAAGAACAAAAGCAATTAAAGCGAGTCCGAGTAGTACCGTCATAATTAGGGATTTAATTCTACCTATATTGTCATGTACCTCTACGTGCTGAGTACGTTTTTTACTTGCTATCCAATACCTGGATTTGAGCAATGACTCCAGAAAGCTGTAAGTGCCACTTTCTGTAAGTGCCCTTAGCTTCCTTGGCAGTATAGAACTAGGTGGGCTGAAAAATTCCCAGGTGAACTGAAAGTGAAGAATATTTTTACTACCCATATAAAAATGCTGAGTTGAGTCCAGTTTTCCTAAGTATCTAAATTCATCCTCAATTTCTTTTGACAAAGCCACCAGCACACTATTGCCTGAGCATTTATTAATTTGATGTTCAAGTGCAGAAAAAAGTGTTTGATTTTTCCAGGATTTGCTAGGAATCCAATAATTTGTGGATGTATGCAATGCATTCAATAGTTTGTAGTAACTACCTGCAGAAGTATTATTTTTGCAGTTGTATAAGTCTGTTTTGCATCCAAATGTTTCCCTTCTTAGAAAATCTTTAAATTTTGAGCTGCATGTATAACCAGGCCAAATGCCTTTAACAATAAACTGGTCAAGTTTTACAGGAATAGAAATGTTTTCAGTTTTTGTCCAAGTAAACTCGCAATCAATATTTGAGTATATTTTAAAGCAGCTTGATTCGTTCGGATTTGTGCATACTAACTTTTGGAAGGAAGTGAAATTTTTTTCTGAATGTTGCTTTGGAAAATTTACAAAACTTGTGATAAAATAACTCTGGTGCAGGGTTCTAAGTTGTACATGTCCAAGCAGCAAAGCTGATATTACTACTCTAATAGCATAAGTTGTAGCGTAACGTTGAATATATTTGTGGTAATTTGCAAGTTTTGCGTTCAACTTTTTCGTGAAACAACAAAAGCGTTGATATTTTGAGAGTGAAAACAAACAATTAAAAAACCTATAGAGTATTGTAACTAATGCAACACAACCAAAAACCAAATATGATTTTAGGTAGTTTATTTCTGATTGCCTGTAATCCAGGGCTTGTTGTAGGTGGCAACCCATAAAATTAAATCCGTCGGAATTAACAATAACAAGCGTGGATCCAACATATCTTGCCGATTCCAATGGATAACTCACACGTATGCAGCCGTGCACGTTATCCTGATCCCAAATATCGCTACACGCTCCACCTAGTTGCATAGTCAAATTTGAATCCGACGAGTGCAGCAATAGTTTTACAATTTCAAGGGAAAACTCCATTTGAAACTCTTTTGAAAATTTTGACCGTTTTAGCCACTCAGCATCCAAGCGTAAATTTGTTTGAGATCGATACACATTCCATTGTTTTGTGGAGGCAAACACTTGACTTAGTTTGACAGATTTTTTATCAAACTCCAGCACGGAACTTTTCTTTGTTGGAATGCTTATCACATTGGGTTTCGGACCACAATGTGTGCATACAAAGTAGTTATTACACACTTTGAAGTTTACTAATTGAATGGTATCTAAGTCCGTGTGGCACTGAATTACACCCACAAAAGCTAACCACCGTTTTGTTTGATATTTCAGGTTGAACAGAATATGACCACGTGTATCTTTCACCAAACTTTCATTCCCATACTCTGATGCTTGCATTTTGTAATCCAGTAGTTCCACATACAATATGGGAACGTCCCTATCTCGATAGCCCAACAATTCTTGTTGGTATACCAGATATTGTAACACTCGAGTGGATAAATAACTAAATGCCTGAGCATCTTTTCTCCATGTATAGTCGTATGTTTTCCAAAATGAAGCTGGAGAAAAAGCAATAGTATAAAAACGGTTTGTAAGTTGGTGACGAAATTGAGAAATTAGTTTTGAAAATTTTCCCATGTAGTGATTTTGTTCCCAGTCAGATCTATGGGGTCTTTTTGGCGATATATCATTTTGAATGACAAATGTCTTATAGTGAAATTTTTTGTTGGAGCTTGACCAATCAGCAAACGATATGGTGATATTAACGGAAAAAATGCAAATAGTGCTGGGCATAATACCCGTCAATATATTGTCTAGTCCATGGATATCAAAGTTTTTTACCTTACTTTTTCCTTGTTTCTTTAATTTTGACACGGCACCACCAGCACCAGAGTTTAATAAGAGCAGCAAAAATATTAACATTAAATTGGACATTTTCGCAGTTTCTTACGCGATGTTACTTAAATGCAAATATTCAAATTTTATCTTTCTTCAGTGGTGGACAAATTTACAGTCGTTTACACAGAGGTATGAAAAATTGTGTAGCAGCTTGAGAGTAGCGTTAGCAACAGTCGGGTAAAAAATATTGAAAATCAATAGTCGACAACAAGCACGACTAAAAAAGTTGTCGACAAATAGTTATAGCTGAGACCAAGAAACTAGTGGCGTACTAATAGTCGTATTCAAGCCCATAAATTTTATATTACCTTTAATCGATACTTACTCGTTTTGTATTTGGCCGCATGCTTTGTTTCGTCTTTTGCAAAAATCGCTTTACTTGTGTACGTGAAGTTTTTAATTTAAAACACCGTGGGTACCACACGTGCAAGTTATATGAATACAGAGAGTAACTAATAGCGGGCGTTTCCACAAAAAAAATCAACTTTCTCAAAATTTTGAACTTTAACTGCCTACGAATAGTAGGTCTCAAAGAAAGGGTCCATGCCAAGTTTCAGCCCTGCAAACCAAGTTTGGGGTCAGTGTTGACGAAAACATATTTTGATCGGTTTTGCCGTAAACAATCTAAAATTTCTCAAAATTGAAAAGCTTTTGGGATGTGATTTTTTCTGTGAAGTTGAGTGGATATATGAGTCAAACGTTTATGCATATACAGCGGCTTTTTGTTTTTCCATTTGTCCATCCATTATATCACTATCCTACAAATGTGTTTTGATTATGGATAATTGATAGTGGTAATCGCGAGATTTTTACCCGGTACTTTAGAAATTAGTTTGGTGCTCTAACCTCTCTGCTGCGACGACAAGTTTCAAAATCGGGGGGGGGGGAATAACTCGAGGTGTAGACAATTCACTGCTCCATGGGGATTTGTGTGGAGGTGTTCTTTCAGACTCAATGGGCTCACCAACAGTAAACAAAAAAGCGATTTAGCTAATCTACAAGTGCTCAAGAGGCGTTTACATGTTTACACAAACTACAAGAACATGTAACTGAATAAAAATGCTTACTCCAACATTAAAGCAACATTGTTTGCTATGCATATGTATAAAAATATTCTGTAGCTTTAGCCACCCATTGTATATTTTAGCTGACACATTTTATGAAGTCAAATATGAATTTCAGCCTTCTCGGTTTCATTCCTAAACTCGTTTCAGTAATACTACCAATTTATACTATAATTAGATTTTTCTTTTTCCGATTTTCTTACAAAATTTGTGCTCTTCAGTGAATTTAGTTTTGGTAGTAAATTGAAGACGATTGCATTTTTAGGTTAAGTACACACCGTGATGATTGTATGACTCATGAATCATTGGAAACGTTTAACTTCAGCATTGTTGCATTGTGTTATCATCGGCGTCGCAATTCTTATCACGGAACATTTTATCTCCACTTTTATCGTTATTGTGTAGGTAATTTTTTTTTGTATCTATTCTCTTACTGTATAGGTATTTTATTGTTAATGTGCGCCTTCCATTACCAAAAAATATGCATATTATTAAACAAAACTCCACTTATCAAATATGTCCTTATCACTCACTTTCTGCCATATACCTACTAAATTATTTTGGAAACTGATTAGACTGGTATATGTTTAGGTAGTGCTGTTAAGTGTTGAATGAGGCTTTATCGGAAAACCCATGCGATTGTGTTATCATAATATGCTACCTGTTCATATCCCTGCGTGCAAGGTTTTACAATATAACACGTATAATATTAACACTGCAATGCTTAGATGGATTTGGGTACAAGCCTTTAATGCGTATGGCCTTTCTGGTTATGTCGATTTTTCCAAAACAAAAACATCCATGGTAAACCATTAAAATGCTTGTTGCTAACACGGTTTGAAGATAAAATTGGTTTCTAGCAAATCGAGACAAAAGTAAGCAAACATGGGCTGGTTGAGAGCCCATGTAATTTGGCTTAGAACCCATTTAGCCTGCTAGAGCACATTTAGCCTGGCTTAAAAATAAAGTCTACAGACGTACGGACAGACACATGGACACCAAAATCTGCAAAAGCTCCTCTGCTGAAGCAGCGAACTAATAAACCACGTGATGATCCACTTGATGTATTTTAACAATCGAAAGGTTTTTCATGCATTTCTATTTATATAGCAGCAGTTAGCTGCATATTTGCTAACATCTTGATATAAAAGTTATTTCTTATAAATAAATTATTGTTTGTTTGTTTGTTAATAATTTATTTTATTGTACAGATAAAGAACAAACATTAGTTTAACCATGAGCAACAGCATATGACACATTTCAAAGCTGATGTGGATTCCTATTTTTATTCTTCAATACTCAAGGTGCAAGAATATACAAGTTTCCAAAATTGGCAAAATTTAATTAATAAGAAACAAGTCGACACTCAATCTTTGTTTGCTACATTTCAAGCATTAATATTATTTGTTTCACGATACGTATTAATTTTTATTTTTTAAAACAACGTTGGTTTCACAATTCAAACATATATACACGCACTATAGACACATATTATTTTGCTTTGATAATGGCTCATTGTTTGATAAGTATTAGGTACCGTATTTTCCCAATTAAACGCAGCTGCGTTTATTTTGCTTCGGCAAAAATTGAACCTCTAAACGCAGCTGCGTTTATTTGGGAGCTGCGATTAATTGAGAGCTGCGTTTATTTCCAAACATCAAATTTTAGTAAAATTTACTGCCAAATTGAAAGAAAAAAATTGCTTAATTTTAGTCAAAATATGACAAAAGTAGCCATCCAACAACACAAATTCGGATCCCGGGAATAATTTTTATTACAAAATTTGCCTACTTTCTCTTCAAACTAACAACTTGCGTGTATAAAACAAGGAAAATGAGTACCAGTTCATAGTTTGACAAAAACAATTCAAACTTGTCAGAATTTGTTACCCAAAAAAGGGCTGCGCTTATTTGAGGGCTGCGTTTATTTGGGAGCTGCGTTTATTTTGCTTGAACAACTTTTTTCCCCTCAAACGCAGCTGCGTTTATTTGGGAGCTGCGACTAAATGGGAGACTGCGTTTAATTGGGAAAATACGGTATATAAAAAGTATATTAAGTATTTAAATATAAGTAATCACCAAAGTAATTATAATAAATTTTTTATTTGTTTGGATGCTTCTTATAAGGCAACCTTACCTTCATTTGCGCTCCGTTTTCACTTCTCACTTCAGTAAGGAAAACCTTATGCAATTAAAACAACGAAAAGCAAGATTTCGTTCAAGCATTTTATGAATCCTTTACAATAATTTCAAAATAATGCAAAAACCAAAATTTATTGATTGTTTTCAAAAGTGTTGAATATTTATTTATTAAATTAAAAAAACTAATACATACAACATAAATATGTAATTTAAACAATAGTCAAATACGTACCTTAATTATTCAAACTGTCAGACATAATACGTTCTTGGAAGCATTGCATTTTAATACAATGCAAAATTAATGGCCAACAGCGTTGTTAAAATAATTCAATGCTTAATAATAGTAAGTACAAAGCACATTTCATTGATCTACATACTACATACACCAAATGATTGACTAATACCTTTTAAATACTTAATGATCCATATTCTAAATAAGAACAAAATGACGTCTACATTAAGTCATTATACATATAGTTATATCGCTACGTTAGATTTTTAATCGAAAAAATTTCAAAATCTGCGGGATGCTTGCAAACTGTTGCAAAAAACGGTAAAAAATCTTAACGTGCACAGTAGGCTATGCTTAACGGCTAGTTCTAATGATACGCTTATTGGTTATGTGCTGGCTTACTATATCCTACAAAAGTTGTTTTTGGTTCGTCATGGTGGTAATTTTAAATCTAATCTGCTTTATCGAAATACATATCTAAAAAACTATCAAGTAGGGGAAAAGTTGTATAAGATGAATATACCTTGGAGAACTACTATGTTTGAAAGGGGATTTCTGTAATTTTATAAAACAAGTTTACGTGACATGTGCGTATTTATTTAAAGTTTTTAAATATTTCCAAACTTACTTCAAATCAGGTAAGCAACGTTTGCTGAAATTTTGTCCAAAAACCTGTTTGACACTTTACAAATAGTATTTGTTACAAATGTAAACAAACAATGTAAACAAATGTAAACAATATAAACAATGTAACCGTGGTATCCATGGCAACGTAACTAGGGGAGCCATGGCAACGTAACTAGGGGAGCCATGGCAATTTAATTATGGTAATCATTTCAATGTAACTAAGGTAACAATGACTACGCAACTATGGTAACCATGGCAACGTAATTATGGTATCCATTACAATGTAACTAAGGTAACAATGACTACGCAACTATGGTAACCATGACAAGGCAACTATGACAACCATGGCAAGGTAACTATGACAACCATGGCAAGGTAACTATGACAACCATGGCAATGTAACTAAGGTAGCCATGGCAACGTAATTATAGTAACCATTGAAACGTAACTATTGTGACCATGGCAACGTAACTATGGTAACCATGGCAATGTAACTTAGGTAACTATAGCAACGAACGTAACTATGATAACCATGGTAACGTAACTGTATGCTCATATTTATATAACAGTAAAATAATATTGGATTCCGGGTGTTTTTCAAATGGCAGGGCGTATGCCTGCTCTAAAGCTAGTATTAATTTATATTTTAAATTTTGAGTAAAGATTTCTGTTTGAGTTTTCAATACAATATAAAATGCATGTGTGTTGTTACAACCTTTAAAATTAGGCATATCTTTTCAAATTTCACGTTTTAACTTTAAGCGAAATCGCGCTTTAGCTCAAGTGTAACTCCTCACGTCAATATATTACAAACGTAAGCAACATTAATAAGATGACAAAATTTATACAAATATTACTTACGCTTGTGAAATTACTGCATACCTTACATTAAAGTCGCTTGTTTTTTGTTTTGTTGATTTACATTATCACCAAAACATTTATACATACCAGGGCAGTTACAAAATCACTATTTGTATGTCAAGTCAAGTCAAGCAAACGCAGTATAACATTGTACATTGAGAGTCTCAAAACTTTCATTCCACTTACATAACCGCATGTGACTTTCTTGGTTTACCTTTAAGTTTAATAATTAAAAAGGCTTCAATATAAATTGTTCGTAAATGCAAACAAGTAAAATTTAATTCAGATATTAATCATTGGTTTGGTTTTAACCTATAAGTAAATGTAAGTAAAACCGTAGTTGACGATACCTTTCTTCAATTATAGTGGCATTTTTTATTTTATTTCATTATTTCTTGCAATGTCATGTCCTAAACTTACATAGGTAGCAAAATAAGCTGCAACACTTACAACTTTTAATTCAAAACCTGTTTGAAGACCAACGCGTTGAATATTTTGTTATTGGCTTCATAATGCAGAACTAGGTAACCAAAATGAATTTTGTCAATGCACAGTCATCTTTCGATATAGATTTAAAATGAATACGTATTGATCACGTCTAAATATATAATGAAAGTTTACTAAAATTGTGCCCGCACTAAACCATTGCGAGCAAGTTCAATTTAAACCTTGAAGCCTTCCTAAAGCTTAAAGAAAACAAGACTGGTATGATCATCATCGAACGATGTTTCAGTGGTGGCGCTTAGGGGTTTTTAGTGACCAAAATTTTTTGTTGTTTTGTAATAAAATTATTGGCCAGGGCACTTTGCCCGTCAGGTTCCTCCCAAGGTGGTGGGGTTGACGATGATTCAAAAAAAAGATGGTCCATTTAATAAAAACTGATAAAATTGAGCTATTTTTAATGCATACTTTGTTCCTGTTAAAACGCATTTCATAAAATTTGCAGCATAAAGAACCAAAATAGTTTTTAAACTTTAATCCATAAATCACACATGAAAACATAATGCATGAACATAAACATGATTGACGGAGAAATTGTAAAATGCATACTACTGCAGTATAAAAACCATCTTTGCATATAACAGTCTTGTTATAAACATATAATCTAGTTTGGAGACAATATCTTAGTGTGCATCATAATATGCATCATAAGAAAAAATTCTTGTGTGGTTATAACCATATATACACATAAAAAACAAATATAATGTGAGCACATCCGCATATCTGCATAATCGCAGAATCAAATAGCCCTTTTTCATATACTCTGCATGTATTTTCATCCATTCTGCAATTTTTTATACAAAACCATCATATCGTATTCCCCCGTCAAAAATCAGGCTTCATCCCATTTTAACATTATGCGTCAAACCATTTTTATTCTACTACTACGATCACTAAGTAAGCTAGTAAAACAGAAAAGTTTTAAAATTCATATATGTGTATTTATCAATAATTTAACATAAAATTATTTGAAGTAACTGTTTCGTGTAACTATTTTTATGGCCTAAGCCAGAAAAAATTATAAACGATTTTGCTCTTTAAAACTTGGTCCTTTTTTCAAAAATGGAGCGTATATTTTATAACGCTAGCTTTAAAATACATTTTCATTGCTAACAGAGGTGCCAGAATTTACATTCTATACATCCTGGACTTAAGTAACTTTTAAACCAATTTACGTATAGCACTGTTTTTGCTTTGAAATAGTGTTAGTGGGTGTTTTCAAAATCATCTCATTGTAATAATGTCCTCAAATGTTTAAGGAAGGTAACTAAACTCCAAGTCAGCTATATATTATTGCAAATATACAACCTAATACAGAAGCGTACAAAATATGGATGGCACTTCTGAACCTGAATTGTAACTGGTGGCGTAAGTGAATGCGTAAGCCATAGAGTATTTTGAGTGACATGTGTCGCCGGACTCTTCAACCAAATGCAAAAGTCTATCTTTAATTACCATGTTAATGAATAAAAAGGAAGATAACAGCATATTAGTGAGGTAAATTTCAATACATTTTGCTTTAAAATTCACTATATAGCTGTTTAAGAAGGTTTGGAATAGCATACAATTAAATCAACACTCGTTTGTACGAGTGGCACAAACAAAGTTCTTTTATATCAAGTCATGTACTAACCAGTTCTAATGTAATACAACATAAATTCGTTCAAATCCTAATAAATAAGCGGATTGTTGGAGGACTAAATTATTCCACAATAATGAATTATTCACGTCCAATTTAGGAATAAATGATGGTCAACCCCTTATAGTAAAGTATATTTACGTAGTAAGGTATAGGCTTGAACTGAACTTTTCTATACAAAGCTTTGGAGTAAGGACAGAAACCGAAAGTTCGTTGCATTTATCATCAGAAGCCAATGATTTAGAAATCGTACTTACACTATTGTAACAGTGTTTCTCAATTCTGTTTACACTTAAATGTAAAGAAAATATGTAAAAATGTGATGAGTTTCTTTAAAGTTTTGTAATAAAAAGATATAAATTTTTAAGGAACAAGTCACATAGCATTAACAGATTACTTATTGCAAATCTGTCAGCTTGAATTGGATAGCTAATATTTTGTTAACACACATTGTCAACAAACCGAACAAAATAATGTATGTGATTTAGATAAATACCTAAAAAAGTTGTTACATGTGCACCATTTCAATTTTCTATGAAAGCAAAACTATGTCAAAAAATGTTTTGACAACTTTCATAAAAATCACTGATATATAGTCTGGCTACGTATTTTAAATTTTTATTCCACACAAACTTAACCAAAACATCAAAACATGGAGTGAAAACGCAAAGTTCTGCTTTGAACTACCTCATCAAGATATGATAGATGTGTTATCAATCACAAAACCACACAAAAAAGTGAACAAAAAAAGATGTAAAATTTGAGAAACGCTTTTTCTGATGGAGCTGCGTTCCTCAGTTTCTAATCCCTCAGGCACTTTCTGTAACAATGTGTCTTATTTGTCTATCAACATGAGCTGATGTTCATCTAATTTGAAATTTTCGAATGATGCATTGATTCCATTGAATCAACAGAGAGTTACATACAGATGTAGGCATGTGTTGCTTTGTCACGCTCTGCTGGCATATTCATGATTTGTTCCGTGCTAAGATTTTTATTTTTACGACGTATGGTTTAATTTATGAGTACCCAAGCAACTCCTTGGCCATTGGTTAATTAGCAAAAATCCTAAATTATTGGTTAAAATATTTTATTTTTACTGTCAAATGTATCGGTGGATATCGGCTTTTAAATTTCTCTCCTTGTATACAATTCTGCTGAAATGCTGAACACGTTCAGTTCAAGGACATCGTATCACACAGGCAAAAAATAGATGTAATATCTGGGAAACGCTTCTCCGCTATATTGCTTCGTTTTGAATCCCTCAGGCACTTTCAATAACAATGGGTATTTTTGTCTATTATCGAGAGTTGATGTTCATCTCATTTGAAATTCTTCAATGATGCACTGATTCGAGTATACTCTTGCCTAGAACCTTTAGGAGAGAAGCGTACATTTGGGTGTAGGCAGGCGTGACCACAAGGTCCTTGCTGGGATTTTGCTGAGAGATGATAAATGAACTTTACAAAACCCATTATGTTGTAACAAGTATAGGCTAATAATACCCATAATATTCCTTGGTTGTCATTTTACAATAAAAAATCACAAGTTATGGATAAAATATTTTCGGATTTTCATCATTTTTACTTCTAGTATTTTTAACAATTCATCGGCAAGAATGGTGCTTCATTTCACTGAATCAACATAAACTTCAATAATATTTTATATATGGGAAAAATGTGAATATGCACTATTGAAAGATCAGTTCAGCTTATTTTAATGCTCAGTATTATACTGATTCTGTTATACAGGCCATAGCTTTTACATGTGTATTGCTCAAACAGACAAAAAATGAGAAGCACTTGTCCTATTCTCTGCGTGCCTTGGTGTTTTTTTGGTTTCATGCTGCATTAAGTTTGGATTCTGAGTTTTAATAGGAATTTGTGTACAAGCAGAACATCTGTATGATGAGTGTTAGGTACCAAGCCCCGAGAATCGACAATCGACAAAAAACGGATGAATCCCAAAACATATTACAATAATCAGTATTGCAAAATAGTCTGTGGGGAGGGTTTTTCCAGATATTACAACCTTTTTTCGCTGTGTAGTCTGCTTGTTTGATGCAAAATACCACAAAACTTGCCATATTTTTTGTAATTTATTTATGCTTTGTAAATTTGATTATTAGCAGGCGTTATGGCTTCTTAGTAGCACGGCAAAACAGAAAATGCCCGTCCGTGTGTAGGATTATGTACCTAAAATTGCCGTCGGTGATACAAGGGCTGTGTTTTTTAATTGCAAAACCAAAATGTTCTGTTGTCTCTAATGTACATTAGCGTACGACACTATTAAAAACATGCCACTTAACATAAATGCATGGCAACTTTTTAAAAAGAACTAAAAACGACTCGGTAATGGAAATGAACACAAAAGCATCTAATACCGAAGTAATGCATGTCATAACAGAAAAGGTTTTCTAGGTTTCTAATTCCTTTTTGCGTTTTTGTCAATAAATGCTCCATCTGGCATGTGTATCCGTTTTTTCCGTATATTGCTGTTTGTCGCACTGCTTTCGTACATTTCCCAAAACAAACAACTTGATGTGCTTGAAACAACTATATTTTAAATGACTAGATGTGAATGAAAGCTAAAAGTTCTTGAAACAGAAATCTAATGCATATTTTGCGGAATAACAATGTGTACAATTTACTAATTCCTAATTATATTCTGGTAAAAGGATTTTTAAATTGGCTTAATTTTTCTTAATATAAAGTTTTTGTTAAACCTCATCAGTCCTGCATTTTTTACATTAAAGCACAAGCAATTCAGTTACATTTCTAAGACGGCTATGTTGAATGAAAAAGTTTCCTATTATTAGTGTTACTAATATTAGAACATGACTACCACATTGCGTCGCTGTTCTGTACTAAGTTTGGTCAGTGGTTTACCCTGCATTGTTTTGATTTTTTTACTTCTCAAAGATCTCAATTAACATGCATATTACATCTGGTTGCCACACGTCAAAACCGTTTCTAAATCAAGCTGTTTTATTGCAAATACTTCTGTTATGTTATTTCTGTGACCATAATTGTTCTTAAAGTTGCAGTTTTACTATTGAAAACACGCAATTTTCAAATTTTTAAGTTTCTACGTAATCTGCAAAAAATGAAGTTTTTATATTCACAAGAAAAATTGGTGCAAATTGTCAGTTTTTTATTTAAAATTAAACTGGTTCTGTAATTAAATTATGGTATAATGAGCTTCAAGGCAAATACGAAAGTTTTCCAATGTATGTATATAAATAGATTCATGCTTTTATACATTTAAAGTCGTAAAACAAAAATGTACAATTATGCAAAATTTGGTGAAAACCTATATGCTGCACTGCACGATGCAGGAATTTTTTTACGTGCACTTAATTAACAATGTAAAAACATTTATTTTAAAATGAACTCAATAGGAGAAATTAATATTCGGGAGAATACTATTTCAAAAAAACATCTGCAGAAAAAATTATAGCCAATTTTCCAAAATTATATTTTTCATAGAAAAAAATGAGGCTCCATGTTGTGTATTCACAGAAAATAATTTTAATGTAGCGCACCGACGCCACATCTCATCACTGCACTAATAGAAGCATACTGACTTCTATTATTTTCTTTCTTTTCTGACAGTCAAGACACCCACACACATGCCACCATGGTGTTGCTGAAGAGAGCAACGCCTTTTAAAATTCTTTGCCCGTGTACCTTTTTGCTGAATATGATCGGTTTAACGACCTCACGAAAACTCAAACAAAAAAGAGAAAAAGGTTTTGATCTTTGGAAAAATCTGGTTTTAGCTATGGGATTTAAAACTTTTAATCCTAGAAACGAAAAAATTAAGTTCTCAGTTAGCACTGAGTTTTTTCCCATAGCTAAACGAGTATTCTGTGTAAAGCTGAAATATTATACATATAGTTACGTGTATAAGATAAAGAAATACGAAAGTAGTCAAATTCTAGTAATTTTAAATCAACATATAAAAATCCTTGCATTGGTTTGACAAAACTAAGCTACAAGCTTCGAGATCGAGATTAGACAGTTTATGAAATTATAAACGCTAGTAGAAACATGTACTCTAATTCACTGTCTACAACTACATTCACTTATTTGTATATGTTTACTGAGGGATGGTAACGTAGATGCAACTCGTACAAAAACTTAGTGCAATGAGAAATACGCTTGTACTCCTTAGCTAACGAAATAAGTATGCAATCAATAGATTTTAAAGCAGTGGATGTGAATCCTTAACTAAGCCAATTATATTATATTTGAAACTTCTTAATAGAATGTGTCTTGCTTGTTTGTTCTTTTTTCTTATCATATTTTATCGTAATCAGTCAAGAAAGCATGACCTTAGACCAACTGTTAAGTTAGACCGTTTTTTCAGAATAGAGTAAGTCTATCCCTAGAAGAGCCATAGGAAAACTTGGTATCACATACGAAGTTGGGCCGACACCACCTAAAGTTATGTAAGAAATAGTTATAAGCACAATGGATTCAACAACAAGAACAACAAAGTATGAATTGAAGTAAATGACTTATTTTAATTATTAGTGTGACAGTTTGCAAACATGTCATGTTCCTAGGTTCAATGCACATAACTAAATGCATAATATTTCAACTTTACACAGAATACTCGTTTAGCTATGGGAAAAAACTCAGTGCTAACTGAGAACTTAAATTTTTCGTTTCTAGGATTAAAAGTTTTAAATCCCATAGCTAAAACCAGATTTTTCCATAGACGAGAAATTACATGCCAACAAAAAATCTCAAGTCTGAAAAACGCTTTTAATGCTAGAGCCATATTGCACTGTTCTAAATCCCCATGGCAGTTCTGTAACTATCTTTGTCAATTCTTTCTAGTTTCATGACTTTGGTCATCTCACAGCTTTTTGCATCTCACTATATATTATATAATGAGGCACTGAGAAGATTCGTGATGCTCTGGAGATTTGTATCATTGTAGTACGCGCTAATATTACTAAAACTTATCAATGTTGTAATTTGCATGTGCCTGAATTTCCAGTCGACGTTTGAAATTTTGACACATATCGCAGATAAATGTATGGGATAAAAATTAATTTAACAATGTGTTCTAGATCTATACAAACTCACATGTTACATATGCAGGAGCCATTGTGCCTGCTTATTACTTTGTTGTCGGGAATTCAAATAATATTTTCTATTTTCCAGAATAACGAGAATTTAGCGCTAACCTGGTAGGATTAAACTAACTTGTGTTTTGGTCGAAAAAGAGTAATGAAACTGTTGATGTCCAGAGAATGCTGACTTGGTTGATCTTGATGCTCTTGTTGAAAATGGGTGCAGGTCAGATACAATCTGTAGATAATACAAATTACAAATATGTAAAAGTACCTAATTCAAATTTTATTACACAAATAGCCAGTTTCAAGTTTTAGGAAATCACTTACCACATTTAATTCTTGGTTATTAGCCTCTTTGTTGGCATTGGCTTCCATTTGATGCAAATTCTATTTGATTTGGAAACAATTTTGTGTCCCTAACTACATAAAGCATTTTTTATTCAGTCTGTTCCAGTTTCAGCTGCTTTGATAGCTGTGTGCCTATACACAAGAATTAAATTAAATTAAAATTTTCAATGAAATATTAAATCATAAAAACAAGTTGCATGTCATAATTATTATGAATTATTGCTTTCCGGACACAATTATTACCTCAGAATTATAATTTTTATTTATTTTTGGTAGAAATACATTAGATGTGAATATGGAACTCCTTTAAAAACAAACTGCACACAACACACTCAACAAAAACACTTACATTTTCTTTCATTTCAGTTGGATTAGCAGCCAAGACACATCCATTTTACAAAACCAAACGTTTTGCAATTCAAACATTTTTCTGCAATAGTGATGAGCACTGGCTTAAAAAAATAGATAAATGATGTACGTCTGTCAGACTTTTAAAAATTAATTTTATATTTGATGCTTCACTATTTTGTGTAGATATTTTTACGCCAATGGTTTGGTTATTTTAACATAAAACTGATATTTGTTGGTGTTTTGTCACACACCCGGCAGCAGCGATTAGTGCAACGCACCACATCTCATCGCTGCAGAAATACCACTGACTGCTTTTCTTATTTTTTTTTGACAATATTAAAAAAATCAAGAAAACAACAATTCATGTTGCTGCATCGCTACTCAGGTAAAGGCTTGCTTCAGGATTTTTTTCTGCTCGTATACAATTCTGCTGAGTACATTCAGTTCAAAGACATTCTATCACACAAAAACACGAGCAAAAAATAGATGTAATATCTGAGAAACGCTTCTCTTGCTGGAGCTATCTTGCTCAGTTTTGAATCCCTCAGGCACTTCTATTGTCTATTATCAATAGTTGAGATTCATCTCATTTGAAATTCTTGAATGATGTACTGATACGAGAATACTCTAGCCTAGAGCCTTTGGGAAAGAAGCGTACATTAGGGTGTAGGCATGCATGACCACAAATTGTTGCTTCGTGAAGCTCTAGTGGCACTTTTTGCTCATCATCTTTTCTCCGTGCAGAGATTTTGCTGAGGTGATAAATAAACTTTGCAAAACCCATTATGTTGCATGAGATGTAGTCTAATAATACCCACAACATTCCTGGCTGTCGTTTCATAATAAAAAAATCAAGCATATTGGGTAAAATATATTCTGATTTTTATCATTTTATCTGTATTATTAGCAAATCATCACCAACACTGGTGCTTCATTTCTCTGATTCAATGTCAACTTCAATAATATATTGTAATGGGTAAAAGAGTATCAATGCAACATTGCAAAATCTGTTCAGTTTATTTTAATACTCTATTTAAATGAAGTTTTTACTTTGAAATGTGCTAGCCTGTTTACTGCTAATTTATATACTGTTTTTATTACACGGGCGGTGCCAAAGATTTTACATGTGTTTTGCCCATACAGAAGAAAAAAATAACTGCAGCTTTCAGAGAAACACTTGTCATGAAGGGCAACCAAAAATTACGCAGATAACGCACTACACCCTTCCTTTGTTTCCTGTGCCTTTCGATTACATGATGCATTATGTTTGGATTTTGGATTTGAATCATAGGAATTTGAGTACAAGCAAAAAAATTGTATGATGAGTTTTGGGTACCAGGCCACGAGAATTGATCAGAAACGGATACCAATGCCATAACAGAATATTCTAATTTAGCCAATGGTGTGTATTTTACAGATATTACAGACTTTTTGCTCTCTTTGGATTTTGTTATTTTGATGTAATAAACCTCAAAACGTGCCTTGTTTTTTGTAATTTTTATGCTTTATAATTTTGATTTTTTAGCATGCGTTATGGTCGAATGGTTTCTTAATGGCACGACAAAGAAAAAAATGTTTTTCCGGCTGTGAGATAATATACCTGAATTGGCCGCAGGCGATACAAAGGTTGTGTTTTTGAATTGCAAAAACCAAAATGCTCGTTTGTCTCTAATGTACATCAGTGAAAGACACTCTTGAAAACATGTCACTGAAAATAAATGCAGAGATCTTCTAAAAAGAACTTCTCAGGACATATTCATGACTCGTACATTAAACTGAAGTGTATTCTTAGGCATATAATACCGAAGTAATGCCTGCCATGATGAAGCAAGTCTTCTTGGTATTATATCCCTCTGTGTGTTTCTGTCAATTACAGGCTCTGTTCTTGTTTGTGTGTCTGTTTTTCCCATAAATTGTTGTTCCACGCACATTTTTTGCCTTTCCCAAAATGATTTGGTGTGCTTGATCCAGTATATTCCTAAATGAAGAAATGTGAACGAAAACTTGAAATTCTCGAAATAAAAGACGGATTTTGCAGAATGACAATGCGCAAAATTTAAACAATTTCATACACATTTTACGCTCAAGAAAACGAATGTTTATATGTACCGAGAGACTAAAGAAATTGAATAGATTTGCTTTTATTTTGACAGCAAGCTAGGTGAAGTTAAAAAACTGAACGTATTTATGAAAACGTATGACTGATGAATTAGTCCTCTAGATCTTTTGCATTGACTTACCACATTATAGAAAGATGATATTTCTGTTCTTCATAATAACTCCACCGTGACATCTGACAGGCAAACAAAATGCATCTCCGTTATTCTGTATACATGTCCACCTACTTACCAAAGAATGTCTGGTAACTTGTACCACTTAATAAAGCAGCACAGCTTTTAATAGTTTATTTATACAACGCAATTCTTCACTGCTAAGCGCTAAGCAAGTTATGCAAATACCAAATAAATGCAGTTAATTGAGTCAATTCATTATTTTTTATTTGAGCTTCATTAAAAATAATACTTAACCCCTTAAATATTGTTACTTAATTTTACAATAAATATATCGTAAGAATAATATTCATCCAGTTTTCTCAAACTAAAGCATCTAACAGTGCATTTTTACAATATTCCAAACTAGAATTTTTACCATTTTTTATACAGGGTGCAGTACTGATTGTGCGTCGGTTCTAAATTAATGACCAAAGCAGCCGGGAGCTAAATTCTATTTCATGTAATCCTAGTCGTATTTAGTTACATAGAAATTTTAATTCAAATTGGTAAGAAAGAGCGAAAAAACTCTACTGCTTGTATACCATGGTTTAGAAATATCACTGGAAATAAACTAGTTTGTTCATTTCAAGATGATGTTTTGACTGTTACATTAAAAACAAGAATTTTTGTAGACTAGACAAATGAAATGTTAAAACATGGTAACATGAAAATGCAAACACACAATATTCTTAACGAAAACGTGCTTTGCGTCATAAAAACATACACCCTATGTATTTCTGGTATCATATTTTTAACGAGTTGCTTTTATTCAAGTTTACGCCTTTCTCATGTAACTTATTTGAGTGTGCATCGCAAAAACATTTTGAGCAATAGGCTATAAATAAATGGTACAACACAAGCGCCAGTAATATGTGGCTTACATTTTACGGGAATTTTGTGGTGTTACACAACTTCTAAAATAAATACTTTTTGTTCTAAAGAGATAAATTCTTACCAATTTTATAGCTAGTTTGAAAACCCGTTTACCTGTTCCGGGTTTAAAAAAGTGTATATACCAACGTGTTTAGCTTGAAAGGTAATTTGGTATTGCGTATGCATCGTATACGTTTATTGTTGGCATTGTTTTTAAGAAACTTCACATCGTTTTGCTTAATATACCACGAGATACCAAACTCAGTAATTTCAAATTTTACCTGTAATATATTTACACTAACAGATTTCAATTCAGATACACCAATAAATATATACTGGTGTCACTGGTTGCGGTGTTCCAAGTTTGTTGGCTTAAATAAGTGAACACTGCCACGCAAAGTACTAGAAAGCAGTTTATCTGTTGTGCAAAGCGTTTGTTTTTATGATTTACTTTTTGCTTGTTGTAAGGTTACATCCAATACCTTTTAAATGCAAGCCAGCCTAATGTAATAACTGAAAGTCTTGAGGATTGCAGCATTATGATATCTAATAAATTTTCTTTAAATGCACTTCATTGAAACAAAGGGCCATATTCAAGTTTCCACTAGCCTGGGACCCTGTCGTATTTTTTGATCATAATTTTGCACCATGCGCACCCAAATCAGAACAAAACCGGACTGTGATGTAAGTGAATATGAGTTGCCATTTTGAACGAGCTATTATTTTTAACCACTGGAGTTGTGGTTGTCAAGCAATGAATGTTGTCGTACGTGGGCTGTAGCGTTTGAAGCTTATTTTTGCAAAATGAATATTATGCAAAAATCGGGCCATGCGCAACTGAATCTAGACAAAGCCGGACTGTGATGTAATTTTACTTGAGTTGGTTTTTCAAATGAGCTATAAATTGTAACCACTTGACGTATGATTGAAAAATTATGACAGCATCTCATGCTAGTAAGAACTTGTATAAGGTTCTTTATTCTATGTATGTAACCAAAGGTTTAAAAAATCGCTCAAGTTTGTTTTTAAAAACGCTACGTAATAGTTTGTCGTAAACGCATGCATAGGGTGCATTCAATGTTGCTGTTCCTGCGTTTTAGTTAACTTTAAGTTTACTATAAGCTTCCCGAAAAACAAATATCATGTATGTTCAAAGTTAGCATTGCTTTTGAACTTGACTTATCACACATATTGTTGTTTCGAATTATGTTATTATATAAATGTAAATATAATTAATT